>JAGFMF010011684.1:5467703-5519435 GCA_019455555.1 Galemys pyrenaicus
GATGGTGCACTGGTGAGATGGTGATGGGGAATACATGGGGATTACAATTAATGGCAAGTATATGTAAATTTTAAAATATTTTAATTAAAAAAAAGTTTAATAGGAAAAAAAAATAAAATGTTAAATTTCCTGTCCTAAAAAAAAAACAAAACAAAACAAAATCTACTGGGAGCTGAGAGTTCAAGATGCAATTAATGAAGCACTACCAAGCAAAATACAGGACAAACCCAAGACACGGAATGGAATGTTCAGTGAGGATTCTCTATATTTAGCACAATATTAAGAAATGTAAAGGAAGTGACCCACACCGATAAAAGACAAATAACAAAGTCAGAAATAGGATGTAACCACAAGGATGTATTTTCCAATTAATGAGACAGTTGCTACTAAAATAGAACAGTGGGTTAGAAGAAGTAAAGCAGAATAAAACTTAAAATAGATTTAAAACACACTATGATTCAAATTCTGAGGGCAAACACACATTCACTCTTTGAACACATACTTACTGGACACATATCATACATAAGGTACTGTTTAGGTACTGGGAGACTGCAGTGATGAGGCTGATGAGACCCTGTTCTTATGGAGTGTGTAGAAAAGAAATACTTTTTGAATATAAAAGAAAAAGGAAAGAAAGTATGAATAAATGAGATTGAACCAAGTATTCTAAAACTCCCCAATACTAACAAATGTAATACAAATAATTAAAATTAAAATAGAATGGGTAGTTTAGTAGAAAATGGCTAGGTGGCTCCCTTAAAAAGAATTGTCAAAACTCTCTGAGGAGATAACATTTGATCTGAGACTTAAATAGTAAGAAGAAAACAACACCATAAACACTGGTATCGAAAGAATCCAAATCACAACCTTGTACTGTTGGAAGGATATAAATATAACCAACATCTGAAATCCAGTGGTAACCTAAAACCATCTATTACTCTATCTCCATGTCTTCATGTAACAAACAGTCGGTAGGACAACATAATCGTCACTTATTGTCAAAGCAGATGTCAGCCTAGGAAAAGGGTAATTAGCAATGATCATAGTTCCTACTTGTTGTATACATTCTACTTGTGCTTTATACAAATCAGCTCATTTTACCCTCAAATATTATTTTCTCCATTTTAGGAATGAATGAAGCTGAGGCTGATGGAGGTGACTTGCCCAAGATTTAATTCTGACTAGAAAGGATCATATTTAGTAAAATAAAATAAAATGCAGCATTCATGTGGACCAAAGTGAGCATGGTTTGGCCATGATACGCATATGGGAAAGCTAGAATTACTAACTTACATAATAAGAGCATCTTATACACTGTTCTACTTTAGAGGCAGGAAGTAGAGCGGTAGAAGCCTCCTAGGGACCTCCTCTGAATGTATCTTCCATTGTCTACTTGCCCTCTCTGCTGCTGACTCTCTCATGCAGCTTCAAGGAAGCTCTTGGTGGCTTCTGTTCCAGGGGTCATGATAGGACTCTAGTGCCATATGGAGCAGAGAAGGACCTAAGGCAGTGGAGGCAAGGAGAATAGTTTCTGTCTTTCCTGAACTGGAAAACATTTATTTCCCAGTGTATGGACAAGAATGGAGTTTTGTGAATGGTAGAATTATTATTTTCACAGCAGTGTGAATAGCTTCTTGCCACAGTGCAGAAAACCCTTTGAGACTATTTTTTAATATAGGTAAACAACTAACTGAATTAATAGAACCTATTTCTATTTAAATTAAATGCTTTTGAGAAACATGAGAGAGGAAAAGTAGATTACTTAACAAACAGCCTACATTTCCCCAGTCCTTTTCACAGTGCTTAGAGTTAAAAAGCACCTACCAGTTATAAAAATGCATGAGTGAGAATAACTATTTGGAATAAGATTCCATATATCTAATGTAAGCCAGGTTCATTTTGTTGTTCACAGTCAGTATGAAAATTGTCCTGAAAGCCTTCCTTGTATATAGTGTTATAACAGATAATGTGTCAGGAGTACAAAGGATGTAGGAAATTTGCCCCGGGCATCAAGGAAATGATAGGACAGTGATATATTATTAGCTCTGAGAAGATTTGTTTTGTTTTGATTCCTCGGGAAATTTACACAAATGGATAAAATTGGCTTTGCTGAATACCAGAGGCCATAGTAATGACCTCCAAAGAGATACTTTGTGTGGCAACACTTTCCACTGAACTGAAAAAAGGCAGGAGAGCTAGAGGGAAAAGAAATGGGGGGCAAGGGTGGTAGGTAGGGAGTGGTGGAGGGAGGTGGAATAGAGGACAATAGGGACAGAGGATGGGGGTGGGAAAAATAAGCGACTGGAAGAAAACAGATCTCTGGAATGGAGTGTGATAAAAGGCCCCACACTCTAAATACAGGAAGCCCATCTTCTGGGGTCAGCCTCCAGGACTTCTGAAGCTGAGGGTGTTCTGTGGACTCTTGTTGCTGTCCCCAAATCAGATGTGTTTTTGTTCATCTTTAACAGCTGGCTATTTCTCAGGAATATAAGAATAACCAGACCCTTCCAATCTGGTATGTGCTTCATGGGTGGTTTCCCTTAACTTTTCCTCAAACATGCCTATTACATTATCCATAAACAACCTAAAAATACACAGAACTCCCAAAGGAACTGAGGGCAAAAAATTTGAAAGGCCTGAGGAGAGTAGCCAACTTTTTGATGTCCTAGTTCTAAATAGCATTGAAGTCAGCTTAGTGTGATTTCAAGGTGCTCTAAAGGCTCTCCTTCTCTCCTTCAGGCCCTCCTTGAGCAAATATTTGTTCACTGATGCCTGAAATTGATTTTTTCATGGGACTGCATTTTTCATTTCATAATAAGAAATGATTTTCAATGCATATCCACTCTCTTGGGCAAAATAAAACATTGACTTGAAATTACCATTTGGAAGCAGTTTGACCCCTTTCCTGAGAGTCCACCTGATGTTAAGGAACAGGTGCTCCATTCTAAGGACAGCTGGTCAAAGGAGGGAAGCGAAGAGTGAAGAACTCGAATAGATTACTGGCCAGGTTTGTGAAGCACTTCTCTGCTGACTCTTTAATGTAACTTAGAAGAGCATCTATAAACTGACCCTGGTAACTTCTCCAATCTCAACTCTCAGCAACAACCCGATCCCACCTGCTTCCCCCATATCCTGCCCTGCCACACTCAAGACATCTTCCTGAACTACTTTGAGGAATATGATTGTGGATGTCCAATTGCTCTCTCAGCCTAAAACATATGGTCTACCCTATCTCCACACCCCTCCCATTACACCTCTTCTACTCCCTATGTTTTCTTCAACTCTTAACTCCTTCCTTCAGGAAGCTTCTCCTGGCCCTCCAAGGCTAGGTTGATGTCTATCCAATACATTCCCCACTGCATTTCTATGGCACTGATAGTGGCAAGGATTACATTGAAGGCTATTTGCCCAGTTTCTTTTTTGTTGTCTTCTCTAGAGTTATCACCTGTATGTGTTTATTATTGAATCCCCAGCATTTATCACAGTTCCTGGAGCAGAGTAAAGATTCAATTAATAGCATTGAATAAGTGAATGAATTGCTTTCATTCTCTATCTGTTAATAGAGAGTGTACGTGGAGGTAAAGCTTGTCCAGAGATGTGGGACTGAATACATGCAAATCCTTTTCTTCCTACTGAAAATTCACTGAAATAAGATAGAGTGAAAAGACTAAATCCTACATTAGTTCTTATCATTTTCAGGGGAGAGTAACTGCTGTATGAAGCAACCCTGAATCTCACAGGATTGAAACAATAAGAATTCACCATTACCCATGTCCTAGTTCAATGCCAGGGTTGGGATACAGTAGCCAGTGGTGGTATATTCTCCATATCTAGCCAAGGGTAAAGAGAAGAAAGAGTTCAAGGGGTCATTTGGCAAGATACTTATGAGGCAATATGAAAGAAGCATACATCACTGCTCAGATCCTACTCAGAAGCCATAATTCTGTCATATAGTCCCTCTTAATTATAAGAGAGAGAAAAAAAGTCGAGGTTGGCAAACATAAGACAGCCTTTTCCATTTCTCTGAAAAACAAGGATGGATGACCAACAAACCAGAAAATTTCAGGAATTTCTCAAAGCTAGAAAGCAACTGAAATTGCACTGCTGACTGTAAATGAATATAGAAAACCAAAGCCTAAAGCTCAAGAAGAAATAGGCAGGAGAAAATTATTGCAGAAATGAAATCAATTTCAAAGATACTTCAAACTTGGATTCAAATCATATGAAAGATTTCTAGAACTACTGTCAAAAATATTGATTGAAATTGCATTCAGGAAAACTTGAGCAATAGAGCCCATTATTATCATAACTGGGCAGCAAAGCATGAGAGGGTGTGAAATAACTCTGAGCCTCCAAAAGGACAGCCATAGAAGAAAAAGAGAGTGAACACATGAGTCTAGTGTTTTTCCAAGCCTGAATTGCTCAGTAGATGTGACTGCATAGTAGTTCTAAAGAGGAAATTCAGAGCAGACATGAGTCAAAAAATTAGGCAGAGTGTCTGGGTAACTTATCACTGGAGTTGGGAAACACAGAAGACAAACTTTAAACACATGGCCCAGTCACACACCCTGCTTCTTCTCCACAATCCCCAGAAGTAGAATACTGTCATCAGAACAATATACAAACAGAGAGCCTCAAAGACAAGTCTGAATAAACATCCAAGAATGACCAGATTGTAAAAACAAAAACACCAACACCCTGAAATGGAATTACTAAGTACAACAAACAAGCAACTAATATTTTAAGAACTAATTTTAAAGCAGAAACAAAAATAACTTAAAATCTATATAATCAGTATACTCAGAGAGATTGATCAGCCTGTCATGCCTACGAGACAATAATTGTCTGTAACATAAGGAAGCAGCCAACTATTTTTGGAAATAAAAATATTATCAATCAAATAAAAACTCAGCTGATGGGTTCATTAATGCATACATTTCCATGCATCTCTTGCATTTTTGTATCTTGCAGAGTGAGACACTGATTGCCCTTTGTTTTACATAATTCAAGGATGTTTATTTAGCAAATGCCTCAGAAATTAGAGATAGTGTTTTCTTTCAGAGTAAGAGCTGCTTGTGATTCAATGTAATAGAAATGTTCCCTTCAGGAGAATATTGGTCAGATATGCTTATAAGGGACTCAGGACCCCTATGCTCAAGGTTTCTCTCCCATCACACAGCCCCTTGTATGTATGTGTATGATCTGGCCTTTTTTGCTGTGGGATTTGGTACTCAAGAAACCAATACAAATGTTCATACTCTTGCTTCTTTTCCCCTGTGATAATAAACTACTTTTGTCTCTGACCCGGGCATCTTATGTCTCCTTCCAATATTCATGAACCTGTGGCAGGCTAATTTGCAGTAGAGTAATGGAAACACTGGATAAAGTACTAAGTAATGGAAATACCCCATAATAGTAAATGAAAGATCAAGGCCCTAAAATACACATGGATTATGAAAGATAATCAAGAATCATAGATGACTAATCTAATGATTCAAATATAAAATACAATTCTGAAAAAATATAATAAATATGATAAAATATAATTCTGAAAGAATAGAAAATAAATAGTAAATAGAAAGTAGAAGAAATCAAAACCATTCTCAAACCTAAACAAAGAAAAAAATGCTTAAATTAAAAAGTCTATAGAATCTCAATGAATCACTCCATAGTTTACCCAATAATTGCAAAAGGAAAAGGTGCTTCTGGTAGAAACTAGCTTAACCAAGCATTCAGTAATACTTAATGTTAATAATGGGGCAGAGTCACTTGCTTTTCTGATGCAAGACACTGGGAAAAACCCTATGTCACATCTGTAATATTCTAGAATGCTTACTTTGAATCTAGATCTGAGGAAACATTAAGACAAATAACATTTCAGAAACATTCTATAAAGTAACCGCTGACAAGAATGACAAAAAATAAAAGATCCTATCCTAGATAAAAGAAGAATAAACATGGTAAATAATGTAGTGCATAATCCTTGCTTGATGCCTTAATTTAAAAAAAAACAAACAATGAAGCCCACTATTGGAAGAACTGAAGAAATTTGAATGTACACTATATTAAATAATACTATTCTGTCAAATTGTATTATATGAAATCATATTTATCAAAGTTAATTTTGGTGCACTAATTGTTTTGTAGTTATGTAAGAAAACATCCTTTTTTAGGAAATACACACTGTAGTATTTAGGATAAACTGTCATTAATGTATATAACTTATTTTTTTAAATGTTTCAAAACTATATAAATATATATGAAATATATGTATAAGTATGTATGCTTATATATGTATTTCTATATATGTGATATACACACACATAGACTAAGATATAAAAGAAACCATGATTAAATATTACCATTTGGTGAAACTAGGATATTTAAATATCCATTGCATATTCTTTCAAGTTGACTGTAAGTTTGAAATTTTCAAATTAATAAATTGGAGAAAATAGATTGCTAATGCCAGTCAAATGCCAAAAACCTGATATAGAAAGAACCCATACCTAGACATAGTCAGGAGCCAATTCATAACTCAAGTTCGAGTTATCCTTACAAGTTTAAAGATAGCCTTACAATTTTTCAGAAAGCCATAAATAGGTTACCCATAAAGCTTTCCTGGGCGTTTTCTTCCAAGGAAAAAACATTACTCAAGTTCTGAGAAAAGTTTAGATTGCACATAGATATCTTTATCTAGTCAATTAGAAGTATGAGCAGAGAGAACAAGAGAAGGCTTGCAAAGAAATCAGAATCCATGAAAATATAGCATTATGGATATGTAAAGTTACAGAGAAAACCACATTTGAATGTATGCTGTTAAAAACATATCTACTAGATGGTTTTCTAGGACAAATGAATTATCAAAATTAAGAAGAAAAAAAATTCAAATAAACCATTAAACCTAGACAATACTGAAAAAGTAATCAGTTACTCATCTCTCATTAAAGTTCCAAATCCCAGATGATAGTAATTTATAGTTTCACTTGCAGTGGAGTCAAACATTAAACATTTTTGAAAAAGAATAACTAAGGAGAACTTTCACTACCAAATGCTAAAACCATAATAATTAAAATCTCATGGAATTGACACAGGGTAAACAAATAAATATGAAATAGATCCACATTTATATTGGAATTTAATATATCAGAAAAAGCAGTAAGGTCAATAGAAAAGTCAAAAAGTATTAAGGCAATTGGCACTTTATTTGAGCTAATAATCTATATCCTTACATGACACCATACATAAAAATATAGATGTGTTAAAGAGCTCAATATTTTAAAACCATGTCTTACATTCTATGTTTATGTCAAGATATAGAGCCAAAAGACATAAAGGAAAGATAAACAACTTTGGTTATTTTAAAAAAAAAACAAATGCTTGAAAACTACATTGCACACAAAATTAAAAAACATGAGATAAAGAAATATAAGCAGTGTATAATGGACACTTGATCAGTATCTATTATATAGAGACAACCCTTACAAATGAACCAGAAAGACAATCTCATTGTTTAAACAGGTAAATGATTAGAAAATGTAAAATGAAGAAATATAAGTGGCCAATTAACATATGAAAATCAATTTAATCTCAATAGTAATAAAGGGAATTGAAAAATAAAGATGCAATGTGAGATTCTATACCCCTCCATCATTTGCCAAAAATTAAATACTGATAATATGAAGTGCTGGCAAAGGTATGGTGAAACAGCCACCCTCATTCACTATTTTAGAAGTGAAATATAAATTACCATAGCCTTTTCAGATGCCAACTCCACAACATGTATTAAAATACAAAATGTGATTATAAATATGTCTGGGTTTTTTGCTTCTGGGGATCTATCCTGTATAAATATTGGCATATTGTGGAAATTGAGAACAATTGCAGTTTTACGTCCTTGCTATGGAATATTACCCATCCACTATAAAGCATGAAATGAATCAAACTATACTAACATGGAAGTATTTCAAACTATATTGTTGCAGCAAAGTAAGCTATATAATATCATAGTATATGTAATTAATTTTTTAATGTTACTTATCTATTGAATTTCTACTATGTGTCATGTTTGGTCCTTGATACTGGGACCAAACCATATCTAGGTAAGGGAATTGAAGAAAGCAGATAAAGTTCCTGGCCACCCAGAATTCACATGTCTAGTTTGGTGATGGTAGATGAGGGTAGAGAGGGTAAAATATAAACCAGTTAGCAAATACATAAGCAGATCATTTCTGATAGTGATAAATTCTACGAAGACGATGACTAGGTACTATTGTAGGAAGGAAGTGCCTATTATAAAGTCAGCTCTATCAACCAATGAGAGCAATTATTATCTAATTTCGTACATATATTCTAGAATAGAAAGTCCTTTTAGTTTATCTTGATCTCTTGTCTTTTAAGACATTTCAGTCAGAAAAGATACAATATCATCAAAATTCTGCAGATTTTGTAAGCGACAAACTGCAAGTCCTAATATCCATGATTTCACTCTTATTCATCCACATTATCAGAGTTAGATCTAGAGGTCACTATAAAATGAGGAAAGGGAGGATATGATGTGGCATTAAAAGTTCATAGGAATACATGAATAGTTACTTTACTTTGAAAACATTACTGGATATCTGTTTAAGTAGTCCATAGAATCATTATGTTGTTCTATTTATGCCTTTGTGTATAAAAGGGGTGTGTATATATATATATTAATTTATATGAATATTTATATTATATATATAATATATATAGCATATATATTATATATATATGAGAGATGGAAGGAGAAGACTCCAAGAGGAACATCACACCACTGTATGTCTTCCTCTGTTGGAATGAAAGAATTGGGCTCCATAGCCCTGACCACAGGGGAGAGGCCACTGTTTTCCCAAAGCCATAGGGGAAAAGGCAAAAGCCCATACAGCAGAGTAAATCTGCATGTGAATCTTCTTTCTCTCTTCTTGCCACCCAAAGCATCCTCAGGTCTCCAAGACATTTCAACTCCAAAGGAGTATAACAGGAACCATATGTGCTTTCAGAAAGTCTTTCATTCAGAGGTTTAAAAAGCATTTGGCTGTCTGTGGGGAGCCCCCACTTCTGCTCCTGTCAGATCTCAGCCTGCTTTGCTTACACTCAAATCCTTGGGCTGGCCCTGCCCAGAGGTGGGTGGCAAATGGACTACATTTATTGCACTCTACCAGGAGATGTAATGCAATGCTTTTAAGAGGCCATGCCCTCTGACTGATACGATAATAAGCCAAATTTTATGATTAATAAATTTCCACTGAAGAGCTTACCATCAAATCGGGAAAGCAATTCTGTCATCCAGGATCCATGGACATAAAGTACATACAAAAGGATCAAAAGTTCTCATCAGTAAACTTGTGTTTGTGTTTTGACGGACTATTCTGAAGTCCTTTTCTACTATAAGCTGATGAAATTTGCACAGTTAATTACCTTTTCATTGTGTTCTCTTTCTCTTTGTGTTGCAGACATTACAGGGAAAAGATTTTTACTAGCTCAGTCCAGGTCAGGGACTGAGATTTTTCCCGTTAGGTTTTATCATGAGCAGTCATCCTTTTCACATGTGTGTGTTTGTTTTGTTGTTAGTATGCAAAAATAGTCACAGTAGGATTAGGGAATCTGAACTAAGAAGTAACCTGGTATAGCTGTTAATGAGTATTCAGTGATAAGGGTTGTTACAATTTCTTAACGAATCCAGTTAGTACAAATAATACAAGTAAAATGAGATGAAAAAGTAAAGAATAGAGCTACCCTTTTTTTCAAACTGCTGTTATACAACAGCTTTGTAATTATTTATACAATAGTCTCTCTCCAGTACTTTAAGACACAGACTGTAATCATTCCATCTCTATCTCTAACATAAAGCTTAACTGACAACTCAAGAAATATTTCCAAGTGAATGAATGGAATAAGTGAGTAGAAAACTGACAAAGCTGGGTTTTAAAACCCAGTTCTTAGGTCATAGGCCATTCCCATCTTCCTAGGATCCTCCCTTCAGATGCACAGATGTTCCAGGCAGAATGAAAAACATTAACAGAGGCTGTCTGGACTGGACTATAACTCCCATTTCATTTCATATAAATTTAGGGCTAAATCAATTTGGAGATTTGTTTCCAGAGAGAATTGACTTACTTGAAATCAGTCCCTGCATCTGAGAACCAAAAAGCACCGTAGTTTCACACCCCAAAGCTAACCTGATCTAACTCATTAAGAATAGGTTACAAAGCACCAATATCCCATTAAAGGCAGGGACCTTACTTTTATCTTGACCTACAAGTCGCACTGACCTCACGCTACCTTTTCCAAAATATTGTGAAAACATGCTCCCCGACACACACACACACACACACACGCACAATTTTCGTATTTGTGATGGAGCATTTGACTCAAAGCATAGTCAACCTTTGCAGTTTTGGATACAGAATTTGCATTTATGATTTCTTATCCCCTCTCTTTATCCATCCCATCACTCCCTTAGGAAAGGAACCTGTCGGGGGAACAAAGAATTTGGATTGCAAAATCGAGGAGAGTGCTGAAACGCCTGCTCTAGAGGACTCATCATCCCCTGTAGATATTCAGCAACAAGCCTGGCAGGTTTCCACCGACATTGAGAACACTGAAAGGTAAGTGGGAAGTTCCCTTAAATAGACTGCCAGTCCTCCTCCAGTTAATACTGTTAGGGGCTACAGAAAGTCAAGATTTTCTCTTTCAGACTCAGAAACAGCTCTCATAAAACTGAGAGGAGAGAAGGGAAGGAGTGCAAACTGCAGTGAACAGTAGGCAAATCTCTAGCAGACACATGCTCCAGTCTCTGCTGAGCAGCCTCTACCAGGCTGCATCACCATGGAAATGGAAACTGTGCTTCCTGGGAAGGGAGAGTTGGATCTATGTATCATCACAGTTCACCCAATAGACAAGGTTCCAAAATATTCATTTGTTAAAGAAGACAAATTCAGAATCGTGCAAACATGCCTCCGTTGGAGTCTCACATTTCAAGGGTATGGAAAGTTCTGCAGAGAGTTGGGTCAGGGGCCAGCAGTCTGCGAAAGGCAATAGTAGGAGGGCTCTCTTCTCCACCCCTCCCAGAACATAGCTGTAGCTGGTGGCCCTGTAGTGGTTAAGGTGAGTTAATGCACTTATCTTAACCAGTAGTAGCTTACTGCTTGGAAGGGAGTTTCTTTCTTGGGGAAAAAAAAAAAAGATTCTACAGAGATTCTATTTTACTTGGGAAAAGGGAATGATAATAATGTAAGTGCCATGTCTCCTCTATGTGCTAAAAATGCCATTTCGTGAGGCAGAAAGGCCAAGCCCTTGTTTGTCAACCTTTGAACTGATAGCCTGTCCTTTGAGACTAATGTCCCCTGAGCCTGGCACAGAGCAGCTGAATGAAAGCTAGGCAGTTCCATCCAATGCTCTGTGTGTGCCAGGTTGAGTCATTGACAAGATAATGAGCATTTTATTATTTTATTTTTAGAAATGTAACACACAATGGCATTTTATAGCCATTGTGGTTCTACCGTCAGATCGTAATATAATTCTAAAGCTAATTACTGAATTTCTGTGTTTATAGAAAATTGAAGCATGTGGTAATTACGCGCTATTAATAAAACTTGGATTTTGTATAAGCTTGGTAATCCAACAATTCAAACAATAAAGCTGTTTGGCACAATTTGATAGAACTATAGACAAATGATGAGGGATTGATTTATCTTAATTTATAAAATAGAAAATGCTCTGCTCTATTCCCAGGAGGAAATATCTGCCAGGATGCTAATGGTCAGGGCGTAATCCATCAGCCCAACCATTTTCCTTGAGAAACCTTGCACAGCAGCAATAGCCCAGCTCTGTAAGCTTGTAGAAAAGCAAGCTATGGATGACAATAAGAATGGGAGAGCACAGCACACAGGGTTGACAATGTTTCCTTTCAGTCTGAAAGTCCACATTCCAGCCAGAGAAGGTGGAGACCAGTGAGGGAAGAAGGTACACTTGATGTGGGAGGGCGGCTTCCTCAGGTCTCCCTATCTCTCTGCCCCACGGATGGGTCTCAACTTGTTATACATTAAAATCACCAGGGTCCCGCAGAACTGAAGCACACAGCAAAGGAGGGGGAGGAGGAGGAGCAACACAGGGCTGGGATGAACGCCAGGGAAGATGGTGGTGGCTCACAGGTGATAGGGTGATGAGAGAACTACGGAGACTACAACAATGTAAGAAAATAATTAATAAAAAAATTCACCAGGGTCACACCATAAAGCGACAAAATCAGGCTCTCATGGGGTAGAACCCAGTAGCCGGTTACTCACGTGCAAAAGCCAGGGCTGTGAGTTGTTGCTTCTCAGAAAACCTACCTCAGTGTAGGGACAGCGAGGGCACACAGCAAGTTCTCCACGATTCCGAGCAGACGGGTCAAGGGGGGAGTCCTAGAGCCCTCGGTGGCTTTCTCAGGCTTTTATTGCATTATGATATCAGAAGCGACCAGGAACACGGCAGGCAGGGGTGCCGAGGGGCCTGGAGGCTGGCAGGCCTTCTATTCCCCGGCGCATTTTCACTCTCTGGACTCTCTAGCCTCTCGTCTCTGCTACTATTGCCTTTGCTTCTGCCTTTTCCTCTCCTCTTCCCTCGCTTCTCCTTCTGGCGTCCTCACGACGCCGCCCTTACATGCCCCGTGTCCCAGCCCCGTGCACCCACTTGCGCATGCCCACTTCCCGCACGCGTGCAGGACCGCAGGTGTCCATCATCACACCAATGGCGGGAAGGCGGAAAAGCCTGAAGACTTTTCCATTTACCCTATACTCAGTCAGTACATCTCACATTCTTAGCCCTTTCCCAACTTATGCCTGCCCCCCTCCCACCCAACCTGCCTGCTCTAGAGAATTTTACATAAAAACAGAATGTTCCCTTGGCTGGCTCTAGGAGCCACTCTTCCTTTCTCCCCTCCCCCACACTCACCTTCTCTCTCCAGAAATACTCTTTGCAGGGTATCACCATGTAGTTCCCCACAGATACACCCTGTAGGGTCAGAGAATGATCAGGTCTTTCCACCCTCCCACCACTGTGATGATGGACACCTGCGGTGCTGCGAGCATTCCAGGGTGGGCATGCGCAAGTGGGCGCACCTGAGTTGGACACGGGCTTAAATGGGCGTTGTCATGAGGAAGCCAGAACCTACAGGACCAATCAATAGAACCGACAGTACTGACGAGCAGCAGTAGAAAGCAGCTGAGAGGGTGAGATGTGCAGGGGTGGGGTGGGGAGGGGGGCTGGGAGGCCTGTGGCCCCCCGGCACCCCTACCTGCCATGTACCTGGCCACCTCTACTAAATAAAGCATAAAAAGCCACCGAGGGCTCCAAGACTCCTTTCCCTGACCCGTCTGCCCAGAACCATCCTGAACCTGCCCAGTGTGCCACCTTTCCTGCCGCTACACACCCCAACACCTGTGAGGAAGAATTCTGATTGTATTTACAGATTATTTCTAGAGCTCCTCAAGGCTACTTTCCTTTTCCAATCAGCAATCCCTGAAATAAGTTTCTTCTCACACATTGCCCAATATTTGAAAAGAAGACCCCATGGAGTTTCCACCTTCCTGAAGATAGGGGTCTTCAAATCATATTCAACAAAACAGCTGTGTTTTTCATGGCATGGACTGTGGCATTTTATATGTAAGATTAAGTGGTAACTCTCCTTCCTCCAACGGTAGGAGAAAAGTAAGTTAGATAAAGTTTCCTCAACTTTAGAAATGTGTTCTCAAAAAAGCTTTAACCCCCAGGGCCTGCTATTGCTCACTTATTCTAGAGTTAACTAGAGAGTATATCAGATTTTTGCTTTTTTAATGTCCTGGGATTTGAGGCATGATGACTCAGTGACAACCACCCTAATATATAGGGAACCACAGGCCCCTGACCCCCTGCCCCAGACTAGATGCCCTCAAGATGACTCCCATGCATGTCTATGGTTCATGATCCTACCTACCTTGAGAGGAGTGAGGATGTTGGAGGTGTGAAGTAGCATATTACGTCCATGTCCATAGGAAGGCCCAGTGACCCTGGTGGTGCTATGCTTTCTCTCTCTCTGTTTCATCTGTTGTGTAGAGCTCTTCACGAAGGTTTTTAAATTTAACATACTCTCCTTCCCCTGCCATTCCAAGTCAATTTAGATTGAATTCTTGTTAATGGTTTACACATATGTTACACCCAAATTGCAATCATATTCAAGATAGACTTTTAAATCCAAGCAGACAATAGTGACTAAACTACACAACCACAACAGCCAATTGACTTGAAAACCATCAGTCTGCTTTGCCCAGAGTACCCTCACTATTTGAGTTCTGTGCCCTTCACCTCACGTTGGACATTCAGTCCTCACGACCAGAATCTCTCATCTGACCTCAGCTAGGTCCCTCTGGAGGAAGAGGTGTGAGCACCTGCAAAGAAGGCCCTGTGGAAATATTTGTCAGGGTACTTCTACTTCCTTCCAGAGCCAGACCATCTGAGATTTTTCTGTTATAAAAAAGCAAAATAAATTCAATATTTGCCCATTGGAAACTAGAGCTGGTACAATTAGGTACAGATTCTCATCCTTCAGTTGTCTCATAGAACAGACTGTTGAGATTGCATTTCAAAATTGTACAGCTGATTTTTTTTTTTCAATTTTGCAGAGACATGCGAGAAATGAAAAACCTTTTAAGCAAACTCAGGGAAACTATGCCTTTACCACTGAAAAATCAAGGTGAGTCTTGTCATTTCTCTTTGAGGCAAAGGATGTTTTTAACATGGTAATCTTGAAACTTGTTTCTTGAGAAAGTAAAGCACGTTTATTACACAAACAATGGCAGGAGTTGAGCATACATCTGTCTTTTCTCCAGAAGGTATGGTAATGAGAATGGAGTACTCAGTGACCATAGTTTTGCTCTGAAGAGATTCACTGAGACTCACTCTGACCTCAAAACAGACGCCTCCTCCACTCACCTTCTCAGTCAGGAGCATTTCTTCATTGCCCACATTGAGAAAAGCACAATCCCAATTGTGGCAGACACAAAAGACTGAAGACTTGCCCCTTACCGTTAAGAAGTTAACAATCTAGTAAAGGAGACTTAAGAACACTACCACAGGAAGATCCCTGCCATCAGGTGTGTATTATCTAAATGAAGTAATAGTGTTTCAGGGCAGGGAGAGGGGAACCCCAGAACCACTAAATCTGCCTGCTCTAGATAGTTCTGCCATCTGCTGCATCAAGACAAAACACATAAAAACCTTTAATGGAAAGGCACTTTCATACAATTAGTGTATAATATAGAAAAGAAAAAGAATATAGTTTTTAAATCAAGCACCCAAAGTTGCCCATCCCCTCCTAGGTAAAATCCACCCGAATGGGATTGGCCCAAAGCAAGGCCTGAAAGCCTGCCAAAAGTCTAAAGCACTTCTCGGTGGACCCATAGAAGAGGGTCAGAAACAGTCAGACAAGTTTGGAAGGAAAAAGCAAAATCAAAATCAAGATAAAACCTACCATTGTTAACCTCCCCACTTATCTCTCACCCACGCCTATTTCAACCAGTCCAGGACCAAGAAGCAAGCACAGCTCTTCACATATCTCTCTGCTCCATGTGTCTCTTTGTTCTCCATTCTGCTTCCTTCCCTTTCTAGTCTCTTCTCCAGCTTCTCCTCTTCCCCTGATCAGCTGCGCCCTCCACTGGGTGAAGCAGGGAACCTGAAACTTCCCCTTTTCCTGGGGACCACACTATTACAATAGTAACATACACTGAGAACTTACACATGCCACCCAAACTCCAATGTGTGTTGGGAAAGGTCCCCAATACCAAGCAATACTTGAATACCAACTGTGTATCTTACAATTTAACTACATTCTAACAGTTCCTGGAGATAACATTAGTTAACGCAAATTAAGGGCTCAGTCATACAAGACTGTCCCCCCACCTGTATATTGGAAATTCCAAAGGCCCCCATGGGTTGTTTAATTTGCAAGAGCAGCTCAAAGAAATTCAGAGAGACATTTTACTGCTAGATTATGAGTTCGTTACAAGAGGCTGTAACTCAGGAATGTCAGATGAATGAGATGGGGGAACTTCCATCTCCTACTAAGTGTGCCAGTCTCCTCAGAGCTCCATATATTCACCACAGGAAGCTCTCTGACCCCTGTGCTCTTGGGTTTTCATGGAGGTTCATTGCACAGGCATGACTGATGAAGTCACCTGCTATGGGTGATGGAACTCAATCTCCAACCCTCCAAAAAAAAAAAAAAAAATCTGTTGGTTCCCATGGCAACCAGCCCCCACCCTTAGGTGTTTTCCTGAAGTTACCTCATTAACATAACAAAGGACAACTTTTTCTCTCAGAACATGGGAAATTTCAAGGGTTTTTGAGAGACTTCCTTGAGTCTGGAACAGACATACATACATATTCATTATCTCAATCCCACAGCCACTGTTCTAAATATTTTATATATATATTGACTATATTAACTTACTAATTCTAATAAACCTTTGAGGGAAATGCTTTTCTGTTACATTGCATCTACAGGAAAGTTAGGTACAGAGAGGTTAACTAACTGGGCCAAAGTCACAAAGACTGTAAGTAGAAAAATGAGATGTGATCCCAGGCCATCTGCCTTCAGACCTATGCTAAGAAAGTATATGCCCTACAGAGAAAAGAAAAGGGCATAGTCAGTAGAAAGTAAATACCTTAAGGGAAGGATCTCTGTGTGCTTTTGTTAACTCTTGTATCTACAGTACCTAGTACAATCCCTAAAACGTAGTATTTCTAGAATAAATGCCCAGAATAATCACATGTTTGTTAAATCTACACCCAGCTATGCAGCCCAGGTTCTGAAGACTTGCACAAAGAACAAATAACAACGTTGCACAACAGAAGTACTTTGACCATCAACTTTAGAGAATGCTACACAGAGTGGGGAAAGAGTGGGGAAAGGTTTGTTTTTTCATTCTAGAATTTATTCACATTTCCTTTTTAAGTTTTTCTTTTTATGGAACTTATTCATGCTTAGACAATAAAGGAATTCCCTCTCATGTGAAATCACCAGAAGAAAAGTGTTTCTAGAGATAACGGGAAAACTCCTCTTATTTCCACTAAGCAAAGCCTAGGTGGGAGGACAGGGTGCTGCTTGCTTCTTCTGACCAAGGAGGAAGAGGATCTGGCAGCAGAACTGAAGAGCCTCTTGGCTCAGGACGCAGCGTGGCAGAAGGTGAAGAGGTGGAAGTGAGAACCCAGATGAACAGGCTGGTCTGAAGCTCTCCTTGGCTTCTTAATGCTGTGGGGTTAGTGCCCCCAAAAGGGTCAGATAAATTGTTCTCAGTGGGCCTCATGCCACATTTTTCTGGAGCTAGAGGTCAGTCAAGGTCCTGAGAGTCTTAAGAAGTTCATTTCCATTACTTACGAGTGTAGATTGTTTTACTTTGTGCTCACTGTAAAGAGGACCCTGAAGGCTTGGAGAAGCTGATCTGGCCCATGTCCTCCACTCATCCCTGATTAAAGAAGAGGCAAATATATCCTGGTTGATAAAATAGTCAGTGCTCTCCCTTTTATTAACCTGAAAGAATGTCATCTGGGGGTTCCCACCCAGTTCTAGGTTTATCAGTAAACACATTCTCTCAAACTAAGAATCTCACTACTTACTTTCAGAGTAAGGGTCAGGTCACAGTACCCTTTTGGTCAATCATGTAATGTCTCCCCACTCCCTGTCCTGATACCTCAGGTTATAAAGTGCAGGATAAATAGTCCTGGTCTGCTCTAGAATTTATAACCATATTCATATAAATTCTCATTGTTATTTTATTGATTGTTTTTCTTTTGCAAACTTATCTGATGGTGTTTTGATTACTCCTCCAGTCCAAGAAGAATGCAGGATGTATGGGGTGATTTCTTGTGTCCCAGCAATGCTTACCCCCATCAGCAGCATGTGAGCTTCTTGCTGTAATTTACGTTCAGCTGCCCAGAAGATGACAGCAATGGGTTCTCAGTCTGAATTTCGTGCAGCTTATATTTTTAATCAAACTATCTGAAATATTCCCTCTACATTTAGTGAAAATTCATCCAGTAGAGTTTTAATCATGCATTAACCAAAAAGAAAAAAAAAAAGCCCAGAACTTTTCATTTTATTAACTTAGGACATCTTTACAATCATACAAAGTATAATATAAACATTCTGTGTCTCTTTATATTACTTTTAGAAACAGAAAAAAAAATAATTCAAATGTTAGGTACATTTGAAAAATAGTAACATGTAACTTGAGATTGATACTATGAGTAAAACATGCATGAAAAGAAAACAGTCACTCAAATGCATGATATCCCAGAACTTGAGCCTTGAATCCATGTGGGGAATGAAAAGGAAAGAGACAAGAGATGCAAAGACTTATTCATGAGGGAGAGATGCCATAAGGTTTTAAGATAATTTTTAATAAAAATGAAGTGAAACCTTATGGGAAATTATTCAGGTTCCTTTGTTTGAGGAAGAAAGGAGAACCTTCACCTGTGAAGATTTGTGTCTGTTCTCTAAATGTTTGATGGACACTCACAATTTGATGTCACTGTGAGGAAGAGGGGGGTGAGTCTGGCTTGTAGGATGTTGGCCTGAGGGGAGGCAAGTAGGTTCCTTGGGGTCTCTCAGGGGACATTTTTTAGCAGATGCATATGGTGCCATTTTAATGAACAAAGTCAGCGGGACTCATCTCAATGACTGTATATTCTTGTCAGGAATTCTTACTGGAATTCTTGTCAGGTAATTTGTTTATACAGGTCTAAGCTAATATAGGCAGAAGTGGTATGGATGAAATATAGAAAAAAATTATTCCAGTTCTTTTCTGCAGGACCTTAATTTCAAAACATAATTCTAACAGGATGAAAATCATTATAGGAAGCCATCTGTTTTCCTTCTGGCTTTTTATTTTCTTTCTCTTCTTATTCCATTTATGTGTGTGTTTGAAGGAGCAAGAAAAGAAGGGAAAGCTACTACTCTGGGTCGCTTTTTTTTCTACCTTAAACCCTGACCATGGAAAATCTTACCAGGCATGTTCTAGAAGAGCCTGTATTGGAAAAGCTCAGATTCCCCTGCTCTCCAGGCTCTAGCCTGAACCTCAACTCAGAAACTGTTCAGTGTTATTTTGGCATTTAAAGATTTAATCATAACTCTCCCTCTAACCACCATACTCAAAACTTTATGCAACTACAGTTTGCTTTAAATATATTTTCAGAGGCAAATAAAGGACAATGGTCAAGAATGAGAATGTTAACGGTGATTATGCCTTCATTTTAGGCAGATCCTTTTCCCTTCTTCCGGTTTAAGACTAGAAACAAATGGGTACACAAATGAGCGTGCGCCCTTGTTCTTGCAGCTCCCACAGACTCCTGACAGCGTCCAGGTCTCCTGGCTCACAGCCCTCTATTCTTTCCACTCAGTGCCTCCTGTCCTACATTCTGGGTCACTGGCAGTGCTGTGGGGAGCTTCATTAATTATGATAGTCTTGCTGTGTCAAATGGATTACAAATGACACCACCTGTGGAGAGCCCACAAGGTTACTGACAAAGGCTAAAAGGAGGTTGGAAAGTAAAGGACAAGCATCTTCCGAATACGAATAATACGTACTGTTAATCAAACAAAACAACGCGGCAGAAATAAATTAAGCCTGAAAGACAGTTTTACCTTCCCAAAATACCTGACTTAATGAGGGTTGTAGGGTATATGGTACATTCACTCTTGCCTATAGTTTGGTTGTTGGAACCATGCATTAGAGTCAGCCTGAAGTGGATCAATCAGGAATTGCATCAGTTCTAGAAAAGAACCTCTCCTGCAAACACCCTACTTCAAACTAAACTCCAAAATCAAAATGCCATGACACTCTCAGTCTGGATGTCCAGAACCAGAATCGACATCATCAAGTCAGGAAGAAGCACTTACCTCCTAGCCTGGAAATGACCTTTTAGGCTCTTCCCCCAGGGCCTTAGATGAAGACTTTCACTGCTGATGTTTGGATGCTGATGTTTGGGCAGTTTTACTGGTAGCCCCATATCCTTTGTCACCTCTGTAACCTTTTATCTAGGATTCAGTGTGAGATATATACATATCTCCAATTGTGACATATATCTGACCAATGTGATACACACACACATAACCTCTCTCTTCTCCAATCTCATCCACACATCACTGATCACATATCAGTTTCTTAGTACAATACTTTGTGCTGCTCCCCTACTCATAAATGTTAAGTGTTTACTCAGAAGAAAGAACAGACTTTTCATCCTGTCATGCATTGTCCTCTCCATCATCCAACAAATAACAGTCACCTAGGATGTGCCAAATTCTGGGTCAGGTGTTAAGGATATGTCTACCCCTAGACACTCTAGATCTGGCAGGACAGAATTGAGTGATCATCACCTGGGAAGACTTTTTAAGTGATATGTACCTCCCCGGGTAGATAGTGATGGAGATGGGCAGGGCATGTGAATTCATAACATACACACATATACACACTATTAGAAAGACAAAGAAGTAATGCTTAGAAAACAATTTCATAATATCAAGAGTTACATGGAGGTTGCTACAGAGCATATTGGATTCTCATGAAATCAGATTTGAGTTGTAAAAGGGGGGGCGGGAAATAATGAGAATTGCCTTTTGGAAAGTGAGAGGAGAGATGTTTTAGGTGTTAGACAAAGAAAGAGATGGGAAGAAGTCTAGGCTGAATTTCCTTCTTTCCCTTTTCTTTTTTTGTCTCCTATGCTTGCCATCTTCCCCTTCCCTTTCTCATTTTTTATTTCCACACTTAAAACTGCTCTAGATTATAATTTAGAAAAAGAGAAAAAGTATCAAAGATTCCCCACAAGTTCAGATTTATTCACCCAGAATATACAGAATAAGTGAGGAAATATTCCATTTTGCTCACATTTTTGGGGGGCTTGTCTTCAGAGGCAGCATTTCAATCAATGTGGAAAGATTTCTTTCCTTGGAGAGGAAGTAACTTC
The DNA here is from genome assembly GCA_019455555.1 of Galemys pyrenaicus. NCBI lineage: Eukaryota > Metazoa > Chordata > Mammalia > Eulipotyphla > Talpidae > Galemys > Galemys pyrenaicus. Next base: position 5,488,710 of record JAGFMF010011684.1, read on the forward strand.
AGACCATTCCGGGCATACTTACTGCACAGGGAATTTCAGCCTTTTACTGCAGGTGTCAGCTTCCTGTGGTTTAGAGAGCTGCTCCAAGTGCCTACTAAGAATGGTTACACTTTTGTGTCACTTAAGCCCAAGGTGATGATCAGACAAGCTATGGGCCAGACAAAGGTGTCACAAATGCTCAACAAAGATGCCTCAAGCCGGCAGTCATCCTTCGTGGGTGGCCTATTTTTTGCTTAACAACTGAGCAATTTCTCACCAATCCCAAAGTGTCCTATTCGTGTGTGTATACAATACTCACAAGTGAATACATGACAAGAAAACTCAGTGAGGAGAATTTCTACAGCATAAAAAGTTTTTGATTCACTATGGTGAATGCACCTATAAAAGGGTCAGTCTTAATATAAATTTCATAATATCTGTGCATAATACCTATAAGCTTTTAACACACAGAAGAGAATGAGAACAAGCATACAATCACAACATACAGATGCACAATCTTTTTTGCAAATACAACATTGTAGTAGATATTTCCTCATATAGTGGGAATAATACACATAATTGCATTTTATAATATATAAATGCATGTTAGGATACTCCCAGTTCTCTTAAAAGTTAGGGAAAAAAAGATATATGGAATTCAAGAGATAGATCTTAGAGACATTTTCTATCATACCTATAAATAGCTCCATAGTTTTGGTCATTCTGTGCCAAGGAAGCATTGAACTTCAGGTGAACTTGCGTTTCAGAAACTAAAGTCAGTATCCAAAGAGACACTCAAAGTTAAAATTATTTACCCTTCAGAGTCTTTTCTGTTTGCCATATCTAATTAGGTTAAGTTCACTGGCCACTCAGTGGTTAAAAGAATAAGAGTCCTAAAAATGATATGAATGTGAGAAAGAAAATAGCCTATCATTTCTTTCGGTTAAGAATATATCATGATTCATCTCTGAGGCATTCTCCTGAGAAATCAGGCTCATTTACAGTTTCTGATATTGCTTTCTCAGATATCTCAGCTACCTGGGGCAAGTATAACTATAAAGGAGAGATGTCCTATTTTTAGCTCTCAAAATATTGACATCTAGATTATAGTGAATTATTTTCACTATGGAAAAGACAAAGATAGTCCTGTTTTTCAGCAACATTGTTAGCAGAATGAATTCTTAAAGAGAATTTTAACCTGGGGAGACTCAAGAAAGTGTTTGATTAATTTGATCTGCCCAACTAGGGTGTCTGTTTTCCTTCCCTGGCTCTGCCTTGCTGCTCTAGTTCCATCTAAATGTATAACCTAGTGTGCATTCCAAGGAATAGTGCCAACTTGGTGGGTGATGCTAATTTACAAAGGAGCGTGACACATGGAAGAAAATCTTTAGGGAAGGGGGAGAAGCACTGAGGCACTTGGCTGACACAAGTTATATAAGATGATTGGGAAGCTAGAACTCATTTGTGTTCTTGATAACTCCCCAAATATCTGTGGGCTCAATAATCAAGAAAAACCAACATTCATGTACAACCAGTTCTGCTGAGCTGGCGCAAAGTGTGCACTATACTGTCATTCTCTTTATCTGACTCCTGAGCTGGGCCCTTGCCTAAGGTCCTGTCTCCTCAAGGTTAAGATGTAGTGAGCAAGGAGCCCCTGAACTCCGCTCTGGGAGGACAGTGCAGTCTAAGCCCTGACAGAGCTTAGATGCCTCACAGTTGTCCACGTGAACCAGCCACAGGGCTGCTGCTAGCTCCAGGATGGCTGTGATGGGTTCCAAATGGCACCCCATTTGACTATTTTTAGATAATTTCCTTCTGGTCTTTTTCCAGTCCTTGAGGCCCATGCTGACCTGCTGTGCTCCACCAGGCTGGCTCTACCCATCCTCTCTTTTGGACTGCACTATTTCTTTAAAACCCAGTTAGTTCATTAAACTAGATTTGATTTACTGGTTTATTTTTCCCTCTAATTGTATTCATAAAATTCCAAGCCAAAACTTAGGAATTTAACAGTCAGTAATCTCTGAACACCCTTGTGTACAGAAATCTATAGTAAGTGCCAGGACTCAACACAGAACAGTTAAAATTTCTTCAAATTATGAAGTGGGTAAGTGAAGGCAAGACAACGGTCCCATGTTAAAAAAAATAGGTAAAGAATACCTATATCTATGGAGTGTTCCTCTACGCTCAATACCTAGGATCCCATCCGAGTGAAATTGTCTCATGGATTATTTCAGTCAACCCCCATCGAAGGTAAGTATTATCAAGCCCTATTTTACAGATGAGGAAACAAACTTAGAAAATTTAAGTGTCATGTCCAAAGTCAGAGACGCTAAGAAAAGAAGCCATCCTTAATCCAGAGCCTACACTCTTTCTAAGAAGCCACCCTGTCCCAAGTGATAATGGCTTCAAAACAGTTCGAATTCAAGTGTAAGTGCTAGTTCTATGCTCTTATTTGTCCTCCCCCCACAAAATATCTGGGGACACTTGGGGTCATCACAACTGGCAGGGGAGTGCTACCAGCTACGAAGCTCTAGATAGGCCCCAGCCACAGAGAAGTATCAGGTGTAAAATGTGCTGAAGTGAAAGATGATTTTTAAAGCCATTTCATCAAAAAGCAAGCTGTTTTGTGATATCTCATTTATATATACCTTGTTTCCCATCACAGATGACAGCAGCCTTCTGAATCTAACTCCTTACCCACTGGTTAGAAGACGGAAGAGAAGGTTCTTTGGGCTGTGTTGTCTGGTTACAAGCTAGGCGATTCCTCCTGGAAATCCGCCAGGGAAGACCTAGAGAAAATCACAGGACCCGAGGACTCCAGACAGCTGAAACACAATTATTGGTTTCTGACTATGTTTTCTATGCTTCCTTATTACTTTTATCACCTCCTCCTGCCCTTTTAAATGATTTTACATTTGAAAGCAGCTGCTGTCAAGAAAAAAAAATTTAAATAGCGAGCTGTTTTTAAAAAGGATTTTTAAAGCTGACATGTGCATGTCTGCTCTAAACCATACCATGACAGATGTAAGACTTATGATTTTTAAATTACTTAAAGGGTTTTTTTTAAATGTATTATACAGAGAAAAATTATTTCATGTCTAGTAGTATATCTGTAGCTCTTGCTGATCTCATGTTAGCAATTTATCATATATGAAAGAGGTCTTTAAACATAGAAAGCTATTTAAAGCTGCAAAACTATTCAAAATCTAATCTGTCAGTATTACTAGATATAATAGTCCAACATATACCACCTCACCTATTGCTTTCTCTGCACTTCTTTATGTTCAGTCTTCCATTCTGTCAGAATCTAAAAGCTTCAACATCAAAATACTTTAATTAATAATGCAACAAAATCCATATATTAAAAAATATTTAAATTTTGTAAATACACAATAATCCTAATACCTTCATACAATGCATATGGGCAACTAATTTCCTTTTGATCCAATGGTGTCTTTTTCGGCTTCACGGAGAATGAAGTAATCCAGTTAGGAAATGGTGTAGAAATATATACAATTACCCTAAAATGTAAAATTTAATAATATCACATTTTCTTCTAATTGAAATCTGAAGCATGATGTTTGCACATCAGCATAGTGTTAAATCTTATAGGGCATGCTGAAATTAGCTCAGATTGTAAAAATATTTAACATTTTACATTGTTAATAAAATCTTTTTAGTTAAGCTAAGCTTGTCTCATTTTAGATGACTATGCAGATATGACTTTTCCAATATGTACTTGATGTCTTGTCTTATGCTTAGAATCTTGAAAGCAGGACACATTAAGCAATACTATATTCTAGAAAAGAGGAAACCACACGCTTTGTTTTTCTGCTCACAGTTTTGTTGTGATCTTCCTCCACTAAACTTATAACATGGTACAATTTGTTATTTTTTCCCTGTTCTTCCTTTGGCTCATTTCCCAGACAGAATTTCTCATGGGTTAAGAGATCAGGTCTTTGCACTTTTCTTATTTTCCATAGTCCGAAAAATCCTAATGTTAGACAAGAGGCACTAGTCTCTAGTACAATAAAAAGTTGAGCCAGATGCCTACAAGTTGTTTATCCAAGATGATCTTTAATCCTAACCCAATACTTTCTCAGTACTTATGTGCACAAGCATTTATTTGTTCACCAATATTTTGACCCAAAAAATCCACATTTGTAGCTTTAGTGAAGATCAAGATAGATACAGATGAACTACTGGAATAATTACTGTATTAGGTTGATTTACATGAAGTTGCTGATATTTGACTGTTCTGACCTACAAAAATGGCAATTTCATACAGTTTAATCTAGTAGCTGGGAATATGGAAATTATCCCTGGAATTGTTTTCTAGCTCTTGTGATTTAAAGTGAAAGAATTAAAGTGTTGAAAGACATACAGATGTTTAGGTTATACCAGCTGGTCTTTGGCCTTCTCCTTGAAAGCCCAGAGGTGTGTTCAGTGAATTGGCAATAAATGGATGGTTATAGGTATACCTATTTCATGTAAAGAAAATCCCTTGAAAATTAGATAAAAAAGTTTGATTTAGTTTTCTAAATCAATACTTGTAAAACTGCTGTAGGAATATGTTATCTCGAGACTCCCTGGTGGATACTCTCTTGCAAGCAAGTAACCACTCCCCAGATTTACCTAGTCTACAAATCCTGGTTTTCGTAAATCAGGTTTGATGAAAGCTTAATATCCTCTCCTGAATGCAATTCTTTTTCATACTTTGAGGTTAATTCACTAGAGTCCAATGTTTGGGAATTACAAAAGAGCCCAATTTGGCATACTCTCACCTCCTTCTCTCTCTGCCTCTCCCACCCTTTCATAATATTGAACCCTAGCTTCAATTTACTTTCTACTAATCCATGCAAAGTTATTAAGTGATAAGCCTGATCCTGATGTTCAGCACGTTCTTCTAAATGCCTGACCTAAATAACTTCTGCTTGGTTAATTTGTGCTCACTCTCGCCTTAGTCTCAGTGTGAAAGTAACAATTACCTTCTGTGCAATAGTCCTTTGTATGACTGAAGACTGTTAATAAATTCAGGTCTCACCTCCATGTCTGGGAGGGCTAAAGTAACTATTATGGAGTTGGGAATTTGGCTAATTCCCTAGCTAAGCTTTCCATATAGATAGATAAATTCAGTCACCTTATCTTGTATTCATAGTGCCTGTTTCCCAATCTTTGATCAATTTTGTAGTTCCCATGGACACGCTCCAAGATTTATAGAGCCTCAATCACTAGCAGGTCCTAAAATTAAGTTTAGTGCTCAAAGTCCTAATAATTGATCCTGGCTCACAGTTGAAATGGGTAATTCATCATCTTCTATTAGATGTGCCAGTGCATCTCTTGAGGACCTGACCCACACTCCTCTCACCTACCAAAGGACTTTCTCAGGTGTAGTTCCATGAGATACAGTTCTACTGTCTCAGCTTCCTGGTGGTGATTTGCTTTTAGGTTGGCAATAGCACTGAGTTTATCTCTAGTGATAAGACGAGACCATGGAACCCATTTTGCCGTGTGAACTCATGTGCTTGAAGCAGAAAAGGACATAAACTTTTCCTGGCATAGACTTATTTATTTTATTATCATACTGTAATATACCTCATGAAGATTTTTTCAGACTACAGAAGTAATGCACGTTCTTTGTGGGAAATCTGAAAGAAAAAAAAAAAGGGAAAAAGAAAAGCAAAAGTATATAAAGAAAATAAAAATCACCTGAGTTCCACCACAATCACATTGTTTAAAGCCATATTTCCAAGTTTTTAAGTCACGCCATGCATGGGCCCAAATGCATGTTTGGATTAGTTATGCAAAGAAAGTCCCAGAAGGTCAAGGTGTCTCGAAAAAAGAAAAAACAAAACAAAACTGCCCTCTATAATATTTTGCATGTACCTAGTAACAAATTTACTGACAACTTCTGGTTGTTCCATTGTTCAAGGGTAGAAAGAAGACTTCAGAAGTAGCTAAGCCCTGGTGACTTTCTAATGAATGACAGCACTTAGGGAAATTCTAAAATCCTGCCAGATCTTTTTTTCCCCCTTAGGTGGTCCGCTATCAGTTGGGATATTTACTCACTGTTTGGCAATACTGCCACCTACTGAAAACTGATCATTAGAGTAAGAAATATACCTTATACAATTATCTAATTTATTTTCAACTGCAAACAAATGGTTCAGTTTAACAATGATCTCATGTGAAATTTTAAACTCTGGAAGTCTCAAATTTGAAAGGATAAGGGATATCCACCCTAACTTCCCACCCCATATAATATACCTAAACAATGGCTGTCCTTTCTTTGTCCTCTAGAATGTCACCACATGCCAAATGCTCAACTTTCTGGGAACTGTGTAACTAGGACAGATCACTGGAATTAAATAGAAAGTCCAGAAATAAACCCAAGAACATAAAATCTTTGAGACATGTTGTATTATTAGTAAAGTCATACTGGGATAACCATAGAGCAATTTGTTGGGGGAAATATCAGTTCTATGCCTCATAACTCTCATCAAAATAAGTTATAAGTAAATATTTACATGTTAAAGTCCACAAATAAACATCAGTCAATGTTGATGAATGTCTAAGTAAATTTTGTAGGGAAAAGAATCTTTCAATATGTGACACCAGTGGAAGAAACCACACAGGAGAAGATGGTTGTCTCTGATTCATTAAAAATGCAAACACCTATAGAGCAAAAAGTAATAAACCTAATTAAGAGAAAACAAAATTAGAAATATATGCTAAAAAAATTAGAAATAAAATGCTCATCTATATCAAGAGTTTAAAACCCACTATCTTTAGGAAGTTTCCTTGATCTACAATTCCTTTCTCAGTCAAGTGTTCCCCCTACATTCTTTCCTTATTGTACTTTCTTCATTACTGCTTGTCTGTCTGTTTATCACCAATAAATTAGAAGTTCAAGAAGGAAGCAACTATGTCCATTTTGCTGACTACCATACCCCAACAGCTAACATTAATCTAGACACTAAGTAAATACTAAAAACATATTTACTGAGTTGAGTGAAATATGAATGCATGAATAAAAGCTATTTTATGACTCAAAAGAATCAAGCTCAGAAAATTGAACAAATAACAAGAACTGGCAAATACACTAATAATTAATATAAAAATATTGACTGTTCTATTAATAAAAATACAAATTGTTATGATATACTCCTTTTTACATAGTAAAAGTAAGAGAGTAAGAATCAAAGTACCTGAGGACAGTAAGTTGCATGGAAAGGAACATTTTCTTTTAGAATCAACAAGACTATAAATTGATTTGACGTTTCTAGGAAATATTTTGGTAATATATTTTCATGCATGCCAAGTAATTCTTCCTTACAGAAATTTTCCTTTCACAGGTCAGAAGAATAAAAGAACTAAAATGAGTTTATTCATTATTTTAAAAAATACACAAGAATGATGTTTATGGCAACATTAGAGGAGTAGAAAAGTGTGAATGAGCCAACATTATAGAGCTGGTTAGATATGGGACAGCTTTTCAATGAAATACTGTGTGCTGATTAATAACAAGCACCATGTGTATATTTATAAAGGAATGAGCTATATTATTAAATGAAAAAGGGAAGTTATAGAAGAATATCTATAGTGTGATTCCATTTTAGAAATATACATATACATGTGTGCATTAGAGTCTGACAAGCTATTTGCTAAAATGTTAATAGTACTTATTTATGGGAGGTGAGAACGGGAGCAATCATATTTTCTTTTTGCATATCTGTAATTTCCAATTCTTCCATAATGAGCATGTAGTATCTGTATAGTTTTTTCAGGGAATAAACAACAATGTTCACAATATATATTGAATAAAAATACATGTTATAAAACTGTATGTATAGTATGACACAATATTTGTAAAAAGAATATTATATAAATATATCTATGTATGTATATATATGCATAAGAAAGCTAGAAGGACATACACTAAATTGTTAATAGTAGTTATTTATGGGTAGTGGGATTATAGGTGATTATTTTTTCCTTTTTGCTTTTCTGTGTTTTCTAATTTTTCTACAATGAATATGTATTACTTGTGTAATAAAAACTAATAATAAACATTTCAAAAAAGAATTAAAATGTGAAAGACATTATACCTCATTCTTTACATTTGTGTCCTACCAAAGCATTTATAGTACTCATGATTTTATGGTCAACAAGTCCAGATAGCCTGGTGTCATCCCTTTAGTGGACAAATGTGATGCTCTCTGCCAAATATGCTCAGACCAATAGGTTCGCACTATGTGTTGTGAGGCATGGTAAGGTCTTTTAGGGATAGAGAAACCTGATTCCAAAAGCTCATCTGTGAGCATAGAGTTACGCTATACCTCAGGTACCCAAGCACTCAAAATTAAAATAAATAAAATGCAATGATAACATAGAACACTCTAGATGAGTGCGATCTACCAGAGATAGAGAAATCTGGTCAAATAGTCATCTGAGAAAATCAAAAAGGTCACCAGAGGATAAAGATTTAGGTTATTCCTTAGGTACTCAGCTGCTAAGTAAAAATATATACAGTGAGAACTGAGTGCTATTTTCCTTGTTAGATAAAAGCCCATAACAGTATAATATAATAAGCAACAGTGCAAATGTACTTGCTGGTTGATGAAATTCAGTCTGAGCTTTGAGAGATTTTTCTCTCCACCTGATTCCTCCAAAAATCTCTGCTGGGGACACTTAAGGAAAGTTAATTGTTGCAGGGAATATAAAATTAGCAACTCTTATTAGGGACATACAATATCTCTAGAGTCCTAATACTCCTCAAGGATCTCTAGTAGAGATCCTTAGAAGTCTTCTAATGTCTCATGACACTCATACCTGAGGCTGTTTTATGCTATTCTAATAAAGATACCACATTCAGCATAGCAGCTGCTACTGGGACTTCTTGGACAAGCTCGTGGTTTGACCAACCTATTTGTGACAAAACCAAACTGGTGAATCAAATGGTGTTAGGATAACCTGGGTTACCACATTCAGTGACCTCATCTTCAGGTGGAATGATGTGCCTACAGAAAAGCATCACAAATCCATTTACAGCACTAGGTATCTGAGTGGAAAGAGAGAAATAAAATAATCAAATGGAGAAAAATATTCTCATGAACTTATCCCAACCCAATTCCCCTTAATTCTTCTACTGAAACTCCATTTTTTGACCCAGTGGGTTGTAACTATGATAACTATGTAAACTATCAGTAGAGGAATTCATCTTCCATGTGGATGAGGCAGAAGACTTCATTCCAAATTAGAGGGGCAGAATGTGCCAGCATTCATGTTGGTTCAAATGTTTAGAAACCTGACTGTGCTACCTGACCCAGCATTCTGTATGCACAAAGGAATTCTACTGAGCTACAGGAAGAAAAGAACTATTGCCATTCTTGACTACATGGATGGAACTTGAGGGGATTATGCTAAACTAAGAGTGAGAAGGAGAAAGACAAAAATCAGTTTATTTCATTCACATATGGAATATAAACAGGACAGGGACAGACAAAACTAAATAAAATCTAGAATTATGACTACAGAACTGAGACACAGAGGGAAGTGGGGATGAGAGCAACAGGTGGGGGATGGTCAATGGACTGTGATGGAGGGTTAGAGGTGTTTTGGTGGCGGGTGTGGTATGGTAATATATATATGAAAGGTGTGAATATTCCTAATATATGCCTAAAATAGTGTTGTAAACCTATGTTACCTCAGTAAAAAAAAAGGGGGGGGGGGTGGAGGATTGTTGTATCTAAATGTTCTCTTATATTAAAAATATCTCTGTGGTATTTACATTCTATAATCAAGAAAACTGATACAGAAGCTATTTAGGAGATGTGTTAAAATCGGAGATTATGGTAATAACATGTTAATACATTTTTGATTTGTAAAGAATTCACTTAAATTATTTCAAAAATGGTATTTCTTTACACAGAGTGGTTTTGGGAAGATCTGAAAATTAATAAAAAATCTACAGATTTTTTTAGAAGCCATGTTCAAAAAATATCCAATATGAGTGCAGCTGGGTATCAAACAGAAGATAACTGTTGTTCAAGCAAAGATGGGGTAGGCAAGCTCAAAATTAAACAAGATAAAATTACTTTTCATGTGTTCTTACATTTTTCCCTGGCCCTAGCCTATCACTTCTAAATACCTACTTAAAATGAACTTGATGGAAAGAGTTGTGTCTTTGTTTTTTTCCCCAATATATTTCTCCCCTTTTAGAATTATAAATTAAATTCTAAATAAATGGTAAATGAAGTAGAAAAAGAAAAAAGCTTCTGCACAGTGAAAGAAACTTGCAGCAAAACAAAAATGCATTCTAATGACTAGGAAAAGATATGTTCACAACACACTTCTGACAAAGGCTTAGTATGATCCCATTTATGTGAACTGTCCAGAACAGACAGATTCATAAAAGCAGAGAAAAAATTGCTGGTTGCCCAGGGCTGAGTACCCAAGGGGAAATAGGAGTGATGGCTAATGGTATGGGCTTTTTTTGAGAGTGATGAAAATGTTCTGTAAATGATCATGTTGATAATTGCACAATTTTGTGAGTACACTAAAAACCAGTAAATTCTATGCTTTAAATGGATGAATTGGATGAATTATGTGTTGTGTAAATTATGTTTCAAAGAGAAGCTATTATACATTTTTAAATGTGCTGATGGTTGTAGTCATTGAAACAAAGCAAGAAAATTAAAGACCTACCGACTGAAAAGGAAGAAATCAAACATCCATTTGCAAGTGACTTGTCTAGCCAGGTTGAAAATGTGAAAAAATATGCAAAAACATCCTGGATTTACTAAGTGAGTTTGGCAAGATCACAGCTAGTCAGCATTTTAAAGATCAATTCTATTTCTATTTGTCAACAATAAGCACTTATAAACTGAATTTTTTAAAAGTATCATATGAAATAGCACCATAATATATGAAATACATAGGTACAAATCTTTTAAATAGCTATAAGATGCATATTCAAAATTACAAAAGTTGTTGAAACTAAAATCACCTAAAAGGATGAAGCAATATGCCATGTTTATAGGTTGTGAAATAGATTTTTCACAAACTGATTTATATTCCATACTACTAAGCAGTCAAAAAAGAAAAACCAGACGAACTCATAGGAACATGGATGGAACTGGAAGGGATGATGCTCAGCGAAGTAAGTCAGAAGGCAAAAGAAAAATACCAGATGGTTCCTCCCCTAGCAGTAATATAAGGCAACCAAATAAGGATCAAGGAAAGGAATAAGAACAATAATAATAATAATAATAACAACAAGAAAGAAACAAAAACCAAAAATGAAAAGACAAGGACAAACTGGGGACACTTGGTGGGAAGAGGGAAAGGGTGGAGGGCAGATGGGAGCACGGGGGACTGAGGTGATGGTGCACTGGTGTTATGGTGATGGGGAATACATGGGGATACAACTGATGTCAAATATATGTAAATTTTTTAAAATTTATATTAAAAAAATAAAATAAATTATTGAAAAAAATGTAATTCCAGTTAAAATTCCAGCAGGAATTTTTCTAGAAGTTGACACTTGACTCTAATTTACATGGAAAAGCAAAGGAATTAGAATAGTCGAGATAATTTTGTTAAAGAAGAAAATACCGGAGAACCATATTACCTGATTCAAGACTTTATATAGCTATAAAATAAAGACAGAAGTATTGGCAAAAAGATAGACATAGAGATCAAATGGAGGAGTATAAGTAGTACAGAAATACACGCACACAGAGTCAACAGATTTTTTTTTTACAAAAGTGCAAAGGCAATTAATTGAATGGAGAAGTTATAATCTCTTCAATAACTAGTACTAGAACAATTGGCCATCCATAAGCAAAAAATGAACTTTGAACTATGCTTATACACTACTCAAAAAACCATTTGAGGGCCTCCCTGGTGGTGTAAGGGGTTAAGCACCACACTATGAAGCATCCGCAGCCACTGCAGCATGACTTCAACATCCTGCCAGCGAGGTAACCCACATGGCGCCGCAGACCTCTCCTGCTTTGCCTGCTGCTCCCCTCAGCAGTGAACTCCAGTCAGTCTGCCTGTTCCATTCCCCATTCTGTCTCTGGAGAATCCTCTCACCCCTCACACCTCTGGCCTGAACCCCAGTTCTTGCATACATAAATAAATCTTTAAAAAATTGAAGTTTAAAATCCAACGTAAAGTACAGAAACTTGTAGAAAAAAATAAAACATATTTGTTGCTTATATTAGTCAAAGATTTCTTAGAAATGGCACAAAAACCACAGACCATGAAGAAACAGTAGTATATTGAAGCTCATCAACACAAAACTGGTAAAAAAATTGGGGGGGGCCTCCCTTTTGGTGGGAGGGGTTGAGTACCGCATTGTGGGACTTACGCAGCCACTGCAGCCAGAGAGGGGACCAACCTGGTCTGGCAGACCTCTCCTGCCTCGTCCGCTGCTCCCCTCAGCAGTGTACTTCAGTTTATTTGCCTGTCTCTGTCTCTGGTGAGTTCTCTCACCCCCGCCCCCAATCTGGTGCCACCGGCCTGTACCGGTACAGTTCTTGTGTGCATAAATAAAATCTTTAAAATTTTTAAATCAAGTCATAGACTGGGAGAAACTTTGTAAAACACATATCTGATGAAAGATTTATGTCCAGAAAAATAGTTTTTGAAATTCAATAAGGAAAATAAACTACCTTATTAAAAACATATAGGAAAAAATTGAAGAAACATTTTATAGAAGAAAATATACAACTGGGATAGACATAAAAAGGAACTGTCCAATGTCACTGGTCATTGAGAAAACACAAAATAAAACCACAATGAAATAATACTATTTATCTATTAGAATAGGAAATAAACCGTGACAATACAGTTTTTCCAAGGATATGGAATACCTTAGTCATTGCTGATAGGAATGCAAAATGGCCGCACCACTTTGAAAAATAGTGTGGAATTTCCTTTTCAAGTTAAACTATACATCCCATCAATCTCATTCAGAAATATTTACCCAAAAAGAAGCAAAAATATATCCATTAAAATAGTTGTATGTGAATATTTATAGTGGCTCTATTTTCTAACAGTCAAAAACAGGAGATAACTCAAACATCTATCAACTAGTGAATAGATAAACAAATTGAGATGCAATCATACATTGGAACACTTATAACAAAAAGGAAAAATGACTCATACATGCAACAATGTGGATGAATCTCAAGGGCATTATGTGAAGTGAAGGAAACCAGACTCAAATCGTTTTGTCCTGAATTATTCTACTTATATAACATTCTGGAGAAAATAAAAACACAGGGCCAAAAAGAGATAAGTTGTTGCCAGTGGGTGGGCTGCATCCTCTGACTGAGTGTCTTAACTCCTGCTGATGGCCCACTCCATGCAGATCCCTCTGGTTGGCTCTTAGGGTGGCAATAGCATCCCACTGTCTCTGGCCCTCGATGATAATATCCCACTATTACACTATGCCTTGTGATTTTCCAATACTCTGTACTTACTTCATAAGTCCCTTCACTCAACTCTCTTCAAATCAACCACCTGTGTCCAATAGATCTACAGTTACCTTGCATTTTATGTCCATTTTATGTTCTGTATGATAGTCATACAGAAGATATCATGTAAAAGGTAGCACAACACACTCCTTCAAGAAACACCTACTGAAAGCCTCCCTTGAGTCAGTCTGAGGGAACACAGCAGTGAACAACATAGATATTCATCTTTCTCTCCTCAGACATGTGACTGGAGAAGGAGGGCCTCCTTGAGGGGATGATGTGGAGCAGAGTCAGGACAATGTGGAAAAGCCAGTCAAGCAAAGAACTTTAGGAAGAATTTAGGCAGAGGGACAAGCAAAAGTAATGATTGGAGGCAATTAACAACCTTTATACTTTGAGGGCTAAATATAAATTCACGTGTATACAGCGGAGCAAAGGAAAGGGGAAGTGGTAGGAAGGTTAGGAATGTGAGACTTTGTTGGTCATGTTTACTGTGAATTGGGTCTTAAGTGTGATGGGAAACCCTTTTCTGTATGTTGGGGGGAGAGTTTGGGAGAACTAACATGGTTTGATTTATATTTTAAATATTGATTGGCTCCCACGAAGAGCAAGAATGGCGGTAGTGAGACAAGTTACAAGAGAAAGTAGCTGAGATAAGAGTTTATGGTGGCATGGATCAGTTTGGGGAGAAAAGATGGGGAGTCTTACCAGGAAGTCTCTAAACTTGTTTTTGTGTCATATATGGGGTAAGGGAAAAGGAATGGAGCATGCTGCTAAAACTTTTGTTCTTAGTATTCAGATGCCATTTACAGAGATGTAGAAGACTGGGATTTTTTGCAAGTTGAGATGGTGTAAAGAATCTAGAATTTGTGTGCCTATGTGATAACGAAATTGAGATGTTGAGGAGGCAACTGAGTTTAGGCCTGGCTCTGAGGCTGGGAATGAGACACCTATGTATGAGGCATCCACATATCAAGCTGGATGAGATTTCCCTGGGAAACAGTGTGACTGGAGAAGATTAGAGACAGGGATGGAGCCAGGAGGATCAGCTGAAGCTAAAACTTGGGGAGAAGAGGAACTAGCAAAAAAATTCTGAGAAAATGAACTAGTAAGGAAGAAGGAAGATGATAATAATGGGAGTTCAAGGCCCAATATATGATTGGAAAATTATATCACCTAGTGAAAGGATGTCCAAGAAAAATCAATTGTGCCACATGCTGAAAAGTGAAATAAGGAAAAGCTGAAAATGAAATCGCTGGGGCTGCCAACATGCGGGGATGCTGATGATTTCAGCACTGGGGGACTGAGACAAAAGTAGGTTAGTGAGATGACTGAAGCAGAGACAGTAGGTATAGACAAGCATTAGAAGGAGTAAGGGGAGAAGTGAGTGGAAACAGTGGAACCAGGGAGGGGCCGTTATGAAGACAGAAGCTGCTAGAACATGTTTGTATGCTGATGGGATTTATCTAGCGGGGGTGAGGGAGGAGAGAAAGACTAATCATGAGGGAAAGAGGGGAGAGAAATGAAGAAACTAGGTTTTTAGGAGATGAAAATGAGATGCACTATATAAGCAGGGATATTGCCCCACTTAAAGGAGCTCAAATATTGTAAATCATTGGTTCTAAATTCCACCTGTATTAGAATCCTTTGAGAATTTTTCCTATTATTATTTTATATTTACTAGACATACAATTTATTGTGTGGCCTAATGTGAAAATGAAAATGCTCATTTTGAAAGTACAAACTATGTGAGGTTTATTATCCTCAAAATATGACACTGATTGGTAAAGTTTGTACATTTTCTTTTTTTTCCTTTATTTTATATATATTTGACATCAATTGTGGTCCCCATGGATTTCCCCCCCCCCACCATTTTGCCAGTACACCATCACCCCTTTGAGAATTTTTTAAATGTTCCACACAAAATTAATTTAGAAGCTCTGGGAATGGGTTTTGGGCATCAACATTTTAAAGTTTCTACATAAAAACTGTGCTGAAAACCACTGATGCATTAAAACAGGAGCAGAGACTGAAAACATGCTTCATTTGACTGATTTGTGGTGGGAAGATAAGGAAATTCTCTAACTGATTCTATTTTCTCAATGGAACAAGGTCTGAACTGAGAAGTGGTTGGTGTGAAGAGAAAGAGGTTTAAGGTATGCAAAAAATTTAGGACATGGGAAAGCAAAATTACTCATGAAATAAAGTACAGTGGCAAGGATTTGCAGAGGGCCCACTTGAGATTTGTGGTGATAAATGTAATACAGACTGCATTAAAACAGCTGTGTCTCTTCTCCAGCCATGCCCATCCGGGCACAGGCAAGAGTAGGTGGCCATGTTCTTTTGTGACCTTTGCAGCAGTTGCTGACTCCTGACTAAAATTACTGAGTGGAGGCAACCGTCATTGGAAATTTCTTACTTCCCTCTCCTAGACTAAGATACTCCAGGCTGACCTAAACCTTTATCAGTCATCCAAAATATTGTAAAAGTGGGACTAGTAAGCGCCCAAATAGAATTTTAATGAGTGGGTGGAAAACCAAGAAAGAAAGAAGTTTTAATGATATCATGTTGAGTCACCATTTGTATGAACTAAAAATGTATAAACCTCATGTGTAATGCTTGACAAATTTACACATTTATAGACACCAACATGTGATCACTGATAGATTAAGATATAACAACAATCTCACCACCCCACAAAGTTTCCCTTGTGCCAGCTGTCACAGTCCCCGGGCAAGTGGCTTGAAGACTGATACCAGGGTCTCCAGTCTCAACCCAGACAGAGGCCAGAATCATAAAGGAAGAGGTCCTGACACCAGACTTTCACTAGTTCATTCACTCATTTGCATATAGAAATATGGATGACCTAATGCTAGAACCTGAAAATCTGTTGTCTGTCCTTAGTGCCAGAGATTGCTTAGCCCCTCTTCCCGGGCACCTCCCAGGGCTAAAATCTACAATTCTTCCTGTTACTAAATCCCTGGTTGAACTCGGGGGCAGAAGACAGGAAACCATCTGCAAGGGCTGGTTTTAATGTCTCTTCCAGCTTCAACAGCTGTTCATTCCAGGAGATCATCCTCATCTACAGTCATAGCTCTGTGATAGGTGTTAGTCATTGTTGACTCAATTTCCTACAATTTACTTAATAGCGAAAAAAGCCTTCAGTCTTCACACCAGTGACCACACTCTCTGTTGCTAATACATTTAAAGCAGAACTATGTTGCTTTAGAAAAGCAATTTACTTGCACTATAACAGTGTAGTTCAAAATAGGTCCCAAAGATGGCAGTACAGTACTTTGTGTTCCCCTGTATCTGCAAATATTTTTAACTGTTAATTTATAAAACACGTTGAGTGGGAAACTTCATCATGGGATTAGAAAAATAAAATTTGTTTTCTACGATTTTACTATTGCTACGGGAACATGTCTGTGCATAAAAAATGCCACACCTCTACACAATGCTCTAACATAGGCAAAGCACCATCACATACATGATTTTACCTCATCCTCACGACAAACCTGTATGACGCTTTTTTCATTTTATAGCATCAGGCTCAAAGATTAATTATGAC
This sequence comes from Galemys pyrenaicus, assembly GCA_019455555.1. Lineage (NCBI taxonomy): Eukaryota > Metazoa > Chordata > Mammalia > Eulipotyphla > Talpidae > Galemys > Galemys pyrenaicus. The sequence continues at coordinate 5,505,747 of JAGFMF010011684.1, forward strand.
TAATTCAAGGTCATCCAAGTAGTAAAATTATGGAATTATCTTTCCTGAACACCTCTACTTAGCAAAAAAGCAAATACCTACAGGCTCGTGATTTATTTTAAATGTCAGGAGGAGGTCTATGATGCAGGAGAAATGTGGAGGTAAAATCATAAAATTTGGAAGGAGACTGTCTGATAATTAGGATCACCAACTCATCATGGTTTGCTTAGGACTTTTACCAGTTTCTGTACTGAAAGTCCCAAGTCCTGGAACCCCTTAGTCTTGAGCAAACTGGAGCAATTGGCAATAAGTGGCCTGACCCACTGTGTCCATCAGATACCTGGTTCTGGTCTGACAGTTCTGCGAAAGCCCAGCACATTGCTTTGCATTTAATACTGTTCAATAAATGCTTCTGAACTTGTAATTCAACATCATATTTTGTTTTCACCTTTTCTGCTGCTTCCTAAGTGAGACAGTCTTTGGAGTCAGTCTTCTTGTTTCCAGACTCATCAGTTCAGCCCAGTTGGCCTCCTTTTTCACTCTGGCCCAATCTAGTCTCCACATGGTTCAAAACTTCCTCAAAGTTTTAATAGTCTGTTCAAATGTAACTTTTTGAGGGGGGGCAGCAAAGTACAGGAGTTATAAGCTATTGTGAATAGATCAGAAGATGTCTCTACTTGCCTCTATTCTAACAGATCATAAAAGCAAAACCAAGTTCTTTCAGATTTCAGATGCGTAAGTGCTTCATCACTGTAGAATGTGTGATGCACAGTGAGTCTTTCACTACCCTTTAAACTGGATTTTTGAAGATTTAATTGGTTCCTTGGACTGTTAAAATTCAGGTCTTCAAGAGTTGAAGTTTTCTTTCTTCTCCCAGTAAATTATGTTTTCAGGCACAAAGACATTCTGTGGTGATAGTACCAAAAAAAGGAAAAGGGGAGTGAGAAAGTCCCCTGAGGATGAAGAGCATGGTGAAAGGGAATTTCTAAGCAAGCCAGGGAGAAGTGGCAATTTAGTCCCTTTTAACCTTCAAGAGATTATAGAGAAGGGGACAGAATAGAGGAAGAGAAAGCAAGACTTGATATGTTTGCTATATGAATTCTGATTTCTGAACTGATACCAGAGAAAAGACAGGCAGAGAAGAACACTTTCAACTTCATGAAAAACTTAAGGACCTCTGCAGTACATAATGCAGGGCAGCCAACTGTCTAACTGGCCCTCATAGCAACTAGAGGCAACTGCTTTAGAATAAAATTGGAAGGGCTATGGGATTACATGCTCTTGAGGAGGCTGCAGACTTCCTCAGCTCCTGGTGGAATGGACTCTGACAGAACATAAAGGAGTGAATGTTAGCTGGTAAATCTTGGAATCATCCTATGTTGAGATCATTTCTGAGCACCATGATCCAGGCTGAGGACCAGGCAGATCTCAGGTGGATGGTACAGCATCACCAACAGCTGAAGTGGGTCTGAGGCAACAGGTAAGACGAATTCAAAAGAAACTAGACTACAGTGTCTCCCTGGTGACATAAGGGGTTGAGCGCTGCACTGTGAGGCTTCCACAGCCACTGCAGTGCAAGTTCCATCCCCAGCCAGGGAGGGGACCTACATGGCGCAGCAGACCTCTCCTGCCTCGCCAGCTGCTCCCCTTAGCAGTGTATTTCCATGTATCTGCCTGTTCTGCTCGCCACCCTGTTTCCGGTGAACCCTCTCTCACAACCCTCCCCCACCACCACCACGACCACCACCACCTATTGCCTGTATCCCCCTCTTGTACACATAAATAAAACTTTTTTAAAAAAGAAGAAACTACACCACCACAAGTTCTCCAGTAATGTTAGCAGAATTCAGCAATGGGATCCAGCAAGGAAAGCAAGGACAAGGTGGGCGAGGAACACAAGAATCCACTCACAGATCAGAGCCCTCTCCCCCGCTCCCTGCCGTCACAGCAAGAATACAGTAAGGCTGTGAATTCAGAAGTCCTCTTTGTCAGGGACAAGGTGAGAGTGAAGAACTGTGAGAGAGCGAACACTTACTGAAAGACACAGACTAAAAGGAAACAGTTGGAATCAGATTTAATGGTAATCCTTTAACTTAAATTTCCCCTGACGCACACTACCCACTAGAGTAGGAATGTGGGAGGCAAGAAGGGGCACTCTTAAGAAGATTGGATTAATTGCTGAAAAATAAAAAAGCCACATTTTCTTTACATTTTTGTGAACAGAATGACTAAATATGCCGTTCTGCTATAGTAGTTAATAAATGAAGTTTTTTGTGTATTGATAATTTAGCAAATAGGTCTTGATGAATTACTCAATCAGCTAATTGCTAAGTCCATAAATCACTATTTGGCAAACTGGTACTCAGCAAATTGGTTTTTCAGCAGACTGATTTTATTATAAATTGCTATTCAGTGAATTGATCTGTTTCGACCTGGTAGCAAGAAAATGCAGAGAAGCCCCAGTCCTGCAATGTTTATTTTGACTCTACATTGTCTTAGCAACTCAAAATTTACACTATTTAAGAACACGTCAAAATACATATATTTATATTACTTTTATATCAGCACCTACAACTTCATAGATACATTTTGGCATAAACATGCACTCTAATGAACCATGCACGGCTAGTCACAAATCTGTTGTGACTCTCCAAATACAATTTTGATATTTCCACAACCTTCCTGGGCATGGTCAAAATGCAAAAGAGAAAAGGGAAATGAGGAAAGTGAGGTAAGGGCGGCAGTGGGGAGATGGAATGAAACAAATAACCCTGAAGCAACTGATGGCCGTGAAAAGCCATAGAAAGAGTACCAAGCTTCCTCTGCTGGAGTTTGCCTGACTTATATTCACTTCAAGATAACCTTCCCTACTTAAACCACTTTGTACTGCTACACCACACAGAATTCTTTCTCATGGTTAAACCTTGTTTCAGCTCTAACTAGAATATTATCTATGCCATGCAACATTTTAAAAAATATATATTTATTTATTCATACAAGAGCTTGGGTACAGGCCAGGCGCGGGGCATGGTGAGAGGATTCACCAGAGACAGAGTGGGGAACAGAACAGGCAGGTCTACTGAAATACACTGCTGAGGGGAACAGTAGACGAGGCAGGAGAGGTCTGCTGAGCCATGTGGGTCCCCTCTCTTGCAGGGGTTTGAACTCACACTGCAGTGGCTGCAGAAGCCCCACAGTGCAGCACTCAACCCCTTGTGCCACCAGGGAGACCTGGTATGCAACAATTCTTTCCAAGTTCTCCTTTGTTTAGGTTGAGACTGTGTGCTCTGAGGAGGACTGGTGGTAATGTTACAGGGGAGGGAGAGGAGCACCCCAGAACCCCCAAACCTGCCCTCTCTGAATGGGTTCTGCCATCCACTGCATTAAGACAAACATAAAATCTTTAATGGAAAGGAACTTTAATACAATTAGGGCACGAAACAGAAAGGACAAAGAACATAGCTACTAAGTTAAGCATCCAAAGTTACCTATTTCCTTGAGTGTAAAAGTCCAGCTAAATAGGATTGGCCCAAAGCAAGGCCCAAAAGCCTGCCATATGTCTAAAGGACCTTTCAATAGAGCCCCATAGAAAAGGGTTAGAAAGAGTCAGACAAATATGGGAGGAAAAGAGCAAAATCAAAATCAAGATGAAAGCTGCCATTGTTAACTTCCCCACGGGTCTCTCACCCACATCTGTTCTAACTAGTTCAAGACCAAAAAGCAAGTGCAACCTCTTCACATGTCGCTCTGCAACACGTGCCTCCTCCAGGTCTCCTTGCTGCTCTCCATCCTGCTTCCTTTCTTCCTTCCTTCTCTCTGCAGAATCTTCTTTCCCTCCTCAGCTCCACCCACTTATGGTGGAACCTGCATTCTGGAACTTCCCCCTTTCCCAATACAACCCTGTTACAGTAAGGCATCCTTAAATCAAAATCATTCCAATGTTATAACCCACAATGTGCAAGGAAAGTGTTCCCTGCCTGACAGACTTGATTCTGGCTTTGTCTGCTTCAACTAAATGGAGGCCAGTGCCTTCAAGTTCTCCAGATACAACACATCACTTCTGCCACAATATAGGCTTTTTCTCCACTGTTTACTCCTCACCGTTCCCTCCCCACCCCCACTCAATGTACTTTTTCTTAAAGCTCTCTGATCTTAATTATATGAAATCATCCATCAACTTCCTCAGCCCTCAACCCTCAATGACCTCGCCAATTTTTAGAGAATTATAAGCACTGCTTGCCTGTATCGGTCATGTTGGCTCTCAAAATCCATGTATCTCATATTTTCTTTATTTCATATGTGTCATTTCAAACACCATAAACATCTTAAATTGAGGTTATATATCAGCACCTTATTTTGTGATGAGGACATCCACATACACTTTAATAAAAGCTTACAGAACTGAAAAGAATTTTGGGCTGTACCTTAAATACTTTGCTCTGATTTAGAATAATTGTGCTTGCTCATATGCTCAAAAATAAACACCATACCAAACCATTTAGTAGAGAATGCTTTTAGAAAGATTTTGCAATAATGGAGAAAGATGGTATTCAGAAATGGAACTGAATTGGTTCTTTTAAAAACAACTTTGGAACATAATATTCTTCTCACAAATTTGTTGAACAAAGCATACAAATCTAGTGTACATAGATATTTCTGTGGGGAAAGTAAATTCAGGATCCAAAGGAAATAATAGAGTCAGAGACTAAGTGATTCACTTAAGGGGGGAAAAAAATCTTACAAAATGCAAGACAAGAAAATAGGGAAATTATCTTCATATCACAGTAGGTGATAAATTGAACACAGGGTATTTTTAGAGTGAACATGATATTGGAGTAGAAAGTGTACTAATATGCAGGGATCTGAAACACAATCATTTTTTTGGTAATTAATTTTTAACTGGGGTATCCCCCTCAGGTATTATCACCATAGTCCACCTACCACCAACTTGCCCATATTCTACCACCATGGCCCATTATGCTTCCCTCCCTCCCTGATAGTCCCCCTCTTCACCTCCCCTCTATGTCTCAGGGCTGTAGTCAGCTATCAAGGGTTAATTTTTAGGCTTGTCTTTTCTATTAATTCAGTCACTTTATATTCCACATATTAGTAACACCATCTAATGCTTATCTTTCTCCTTCTGACTTACTTCCCTTAGCACGATCCTTTCAAGCTCCATCTATGTTGCTGCACATGGCATGAGTTTACATTTTTTGATTGCTGAATGGTATTCCATTGCGTATTTATGCCTCGTCTTTTTGATCTACTCATCTGTTCTGGGGCACTTTAGTAGTTTCCATAGTTTAGCCATAGTAAATAGTGCTGCAATAAACATGCTTGCTTTTGAATTAGTGTTGTTCAATTTGGGATAGATGCTTAGAGTGGAATTAGAGTGGGTTAAATGGCAGATGCGTGTTTAATGTTTTAAGTACCTCCATACAGCTTTCCATAAACGCTGGGCCAGTTTGCATTCCCACCAGCAGTGCAGGAGGCTTCCCTTTTCTCCACATCCTCACCAGCACTGATATCTCTGGTTTTTCATATGGGTCATTCTCACAGTTGTGGCATGGTATCTCATTTGAAAATAACATAATTTTTAAACAAAGGACTCATACACAGATCTATCTTTAGTAAGTTTAACTTTCCTTAAATTAACTTAAAATCACATATATCTATGAAATACTTGTCACTTCTATGTTCATTGCAGCACTGTTTTACACTAGCCAAATAATGGAAACAACCAAAGTGCCCTAAAATGGATAAGTGGATTAGAAAATGTGATATATGTGCACAATGGAATACTATTCAGCTATAAAAAAAAAGATGAACTCTCGCCATTTGTGATAATGTGGGTGGAAATGGTGGGGATAATACTAGTGAATTAAATCAGAACAAGAAAGACAAATACCTGGTGGTGTTATTTATACATAGAATATAGAAAAGCAAAACAAAGGGTCAGACAAGTAACAAACCTTAGAAATCTGACTCTGGAATTGAGGCTATAAGATGGGGAGGGGAGGGAGGAGAAGACCATAGAAGGGGCACAGTGGATTGTGGTGGAGGGCTGTGGGTACCTCGGTGGTAGGTGTGGTGAGGTGACATGCATTGAGGAGATGTGATCCTATACCTCTGAGTCACCTACAGTGTTGTAAATCCATGTGCTCTCAAGGGAAAAATAGTGAATAAAATATAAATGTGTGAATAAAATATAAATAGTGAATAAATTATAAATAAAAAATAAAATATAAAAATAGTGAATAAAAAATAAAATACAAATAGGAGGGAAAAGTAAATTAATTAAAAACAAAAAATACTTGTGAGCTTTGTTTTTATGCCCTATGAAAACTGGTCAATCTTTTTTTTTTTTTTTTTTTTCAGTTATTGAATTTTCATTTGGGAATTTCATCCAGAAGCATAGAGAAGTTGGAGTTAAAAACAAATGTGAAATAAAGTCTTAAAAGTAAAGCAAAGTTTACAGATTTTTGTACATACAATTTTATATATATGGCTACAATAAATATTTTTGATGTACATATCAGTCAAACTGTTAGCATTATATATTTAGAAATATGGTGATGAATATCTAGAATAGCTGAGATATGAAAAATAGTATCTCTAAGGAGAAGAAAGTAGATATGAAATAGAATAAGGAACAAAAACTATGATTTTTATTATAAATTTTGTAACACTAATAGATTTTTAAATTATTCATGTATTATTACTTAGAAAAAATTAAAATTAAATTTTAACAAAAGTGTAAGGTGTTGAAGAGCTGTTGGGGGCTCTGCCGGCCTAGATGGGGCTTCTCAGTCAGTAACCTTCACTCTGTGGGTGGGGAGGCGTGGTGGTGTTCTGTGACTGTTACACAATAGAAGTCTTATCTCAGGGACTATTTTGCTAAAGTAAGTTAACAGTGTCTATGATTATCAATCAAAATTTCAAAATGAGTATTTTTAGTGATAGGGAAATTATCACCAAAATGAAACAGATTTTCCCCTTTAAGGGAAAAGGAGTAGGGATAATGAGGATAAAAAGCTAAATGTCACCTTCTATCACAAGTCCATTTTAACCATGTGCATATTCTGTTGGGAACACTTAAAAAATAAAAAGTAGTTTTTCCTGCAATATATTTTCAAAATGTAAATATCCACTTCCCATAGGACTAGTTATCTTCATCATTTCTCTCCTATAATCAAATTCATTACTTTATACATAAGTAATCAATAGGTACTGAGTGAATGAATAAACCTTGAACGTCTCCTGAACATTTTCCATGTGCCCTTCCGGATAACTTTCCAACATTACCCACTCTGTTGGCTCCTGGTTGACTCAGCTAGTGATAGGCCCTTCTAGGAGATCTGAAGACGGCAGGAGGAACACACCTTTGGTATCTGCTTCCTCAGCCCTCTCTCCCTGTCTTTTTCTGCTAGGTCATAGATTGGCAGTGGTAGTATCCTGCCTTGTGCACCTCCCCACACAGCTGCCACCCAGCCTCCCCAAGTTCAGAACTTTTGATAGGCAGCATTTTTTCTGAAATCTTCAGTTCTTGCCAGGTTTCATAGCTGTACCCTTTCTTGTCCTTTCAGTCAAGAAGTAACAGCTTCCTGCTCTTCCCAGCCCCCGAATGTTTAACAACAGTCCCTTCACCCACAGCTTTGTAAATAATCCTTTCTTTAAATTTAATCAGTTTCTCCTTTGATTTTCTCTTATTTCCTCCTCAAATTTTGACAGACTCCTAATGTACTTAGTTAATCCAATTCAATAAATCTTTATAGTGCAAGGCATTTGCAAGATAATGCTGGAGATGCAAAGATTTAGATGCCCTTTAGATGTTCAGCCCAGCAAGAAAAATTAGAAAACATTCAAGTAATTATGTATTTAACCTACAGCTCAATTTTATCTTAGAGACACAAAATATTAAATAATTAGTAAACTCAAAAAGAGCAAGAAACATTCAAATTTGTTGTTAAAAGAACTTCTTAAGGGAGAGTAACAAGTGAGTCTACAACCACCTTATCCTTTGTCATAACTAGATTAATCACTTCAAAACATCTTCTTGACCTGGAACTCATTCTAGCCCTTATCTGATTTATATTTAAGACCTTATATTTATATTTAAGACCTATATTTATATTTAAGACCAGGATATACAACAAATGCCTAGATCCTTTCATATTTATAAATGGATAAATGTTATGTTCAAAGCAAAAATTACTAAAAGTTGAAGGATTTAGAGTTAGAGCTTCCCAGGACAGAGGCAAAGAAAATAAGTTTTCCTGATCCAGTTCCCAACTGTCTATACTCCTCAAACTTTGTCAAATGAGAGGTTATGTTATTTTGCTGATAGAAGAATAAAACTGGTAGGCCAGGATATAAAAATTATGTACCAGGTAGTATGTCTTAAAGTTAAAGACAGGTTGCTTAGCATCAAGTTACTAAATGACTTTCTCAGACAAGTTATTTAGTATCTCTGTGCTTCAGTTATCTATAAAATTAGCAAAAGAGAAGTATTTATTGCACAGGATCACAATAAAAATTAAATGAGTTAATATGAGCAAAGACTGTACATAACACATGTTATATAGGTTAACTATTGAATGTTTCTGAAGCTCATAAAGACATTATGGAGTTTTTTTTCATATGAATTAGACTTGGCTTCAAATTTCTTGATGTGAAGAAATCCATGTAGTTAATAAAACTTGAAATTCTGCCAGTTAAATGTCACTGTCTTCAATTTACATTTCCCAAAATGAGTCCTGATTGGATATAACAATATAAAACATAGAAAAATTTCAGATTAACTTAAGATCTCTTCAAAGTCAAAGAAGATTCAAAGGAGGAAGAAATTGCTGCTGATTGGGAACAAGCCAGGAGACATTTTATGACTGGTGGGTATTTGAGATGAGACATGAAAAAATCAATAGGACTTAAAGGAGGAGGAAAGGAAAGGTACATGTCTTTCCTCTTAGGAACCCATTTTTAGTTACCAGATTGTGCTTGTCTTTGTTTATACCAGGGTACACTTTCTAAAAGCACTTAATCTTCCCAAGGACAACACTAATAGGCTCTGATGTTGTCTATTCTGGAAAAGAAAAAAGAGGGAGAGAGAACCAAATAAAGGTTATGTAACCACGTTACACATTTAAATGTTTTGTGTTCCACTTTGCCAGAATTTCATTATAGGCTGTGAGTTTGTAACAGTCAAGCACCAAGTGATGTGTGTGTCGTATAACACAGATGCCACCTCTCCTCTCCTGGTTTCTAAGTCACTTTCTTCTAGTTTCCTGGTGTGAGGGAAAAGCAGGAAAATAGGACTTTAGGACTTGTCTGATCCCCATCCTGAGTCAGCTTTATGCCACAGCTGCTTCTTCTGTCTCTGTTTGTGTCCCTATGGGCCATCATTCACTGTACTGCTAGGTGCTGCCAGAACACTACACTTGGCTTATTAACTCCATGAAAGGATGTTGCTACCCATTGCAAGTGTCAACAAAGAAGTGGCTGTGTGAATGATATGTTTTACTGACTTTGTATTTCCCCCATCACCAGTCCACAAGATTGTTCTGACAAATTAATTGATACTGATCACTTAGAGTTATAGGAAGTTCACTTGGTAACAATAGTTTATACTTGAATAGTAGACATACATGATCTTAAATGCCTCTGGGTTTACTCCAGTATGGGGAAATTCCTTCCTTCTCCTATCTTATTATCAAATATCTCCTTCACCTTCCTGAAACTTTTGTCCTTCTTGTTTTACCACAGTATTAAAGCCTGTGCTTATTCTTATGCATATCAATGTATTGACCTTTTTGTTTCATTATTCTCATTATATACCTCCATGCCCTCTGGTTCTTTCTTTTCACCTCCAGATTATCAAGGCATTATCCTAAATAAAAGCATTAAGACAACTCTGGTGCCAGGAGCTAAATGATAAGCATGTATGATGAGATGGAAAGGAAACTTTACAGAGGAAAACTGTAATTGAGGATGAAAATATCAGACCTGATATCTCTCCACGGAAGTCCTAGCAAATCTTCACAAGTTGCAAAGTGGAAGACCATCTTTGCTTGGTCAGGTTAAACATTAAATGACTATCGTAAATTGGGTTCCCTAGAAACACAACTGAGGCAGAGATTTTTTTTTTGTTAGTTTCTTTGAGAGGAAGCCCTCAAGCAGGAACTTGAAGATAAATAAGGAAAGCACACTAAGGCCAGTGAAAAAGTCAACCAAAGACTTGGGTTTAGCCAAAGTCTATTTTAACCTGATTGTACAGGGAACTGTAGAGGAAGAATAACAATGCAGAGTTATTCTCACTGAAACAGGAGGTCAGCCAGTTGTTGTACTTGTATATCAGTCACACAGTGACTATGGGCCACCCTAGGGAGGGGGAAGCATTTCCAAGCAAGGTTTCTCTTGTTTGCAGATAGCATTTATTGGGACAAGGATATGAGCTTGAGCTGTTACCAGTGAGCTGTTACCAAGTAACGAGAAGTGACTGGAGTGTGGGTGCACCAGTCTGAAGAATAGGGTGGGGCAGACAAAGACAGCATATACTGAAAAGCACTAGCACCTCAGCACAGAACTTCTTGTACTATGACTGTTCTCAAACTGGCCAGACCCAGAGAAGATCAAACACGCCATATTGCATTGTGCCAGTCACTTTCTCTTGCATAATTTTCGTCTGTAACTCAATTAACAATGTCTAACCCTTCATATTTTTCATCAGTTTCTAATTTTAATTTTATTATGAATCACTGACCATAAGCATTTACTGCTCTCAAGTTTTAAGTATCATTTGGTTGTATCATAGCTACTACTATAGTTTAGCTACCAAATTCTGATGGGCAGCATAACTAGACACATAAGTAAGACTTATGTAGGATCAAGATCTTGCTGGATTCTGATTGGGTGGATTGCTTATACACTGAATGATTCAAATATTAGCCAGAGAAACGCAGATTCACAAAATTTTATTACTCTCGCAAAGGAAGTGGATATTGTATTCATTGAATTATCTCATATAGCAGGATTTTTTTCTAAGCAATTATTTGGCAATGTATTATTCATCTGAGAATTGCAGATAAAATACCCTAAACACAATGGTTCCCTATAACAAAAAAGACTGGGGAAAAGGATGTGCACAATTATATTTTATAGTGTCAGAGCTAAAATTGTCATTTGCAAGGAACAATCGAACTAATTCTACTAAAGGGAAAAGATATTCTCAAGGATACAGAAATTTCACAGACTCCAATAATAGGCAATGATACAGAGAGCTAGAATATTGGAAGCTCTCCATTTCTTAGCAATGGTATTATCTCCTTTATCCCTGATTCTTCCTACATTCTGACCCAATTGTCATGGTCTCTTTACCATCTCTCTTTACTTCCTCACCTTGTACCTGGCCACTAGCCCACCTCTGTCAAAGACTTCTAATGATGGACAACCTCCCTTTAGGTGTCTTGGTTCATCTCCTTCAGAAAGGGAATCTGATTGGGTGAGGTACTATCTCTAGAACAGTGAACTCTGGAAAGGATCAGGAGACTCCTGTTGCCTGCTGTTCACTTAGCATAAATGGAGCCAGAAAGTTTACACTAGAAAATTAAATTGGGTATGATTAATGATACATTGACATTTATGATACATAGAATTTACATAAGTCACATACACTATTTGGCTAGTCCATGTTCTCCTGTTAAGGCCAGAGGATAGTTTATTCTGGTTTATCCTGGGGCTTGGGGATGGATTAACAAGGCCTTTGAACGAATAAGCCTGTTACCTAATTCACCTTAGAATTCAGCAAGTTCCCTGAATATTGTAAACCAGCAAATGGAATGGAGCTGTAGAAGAAATGTCAGCTTCAGAGAGTGTCTATTCAAGGAGTCAGATGAGGTAGAAAAGTCAATGGGGGAGGGGAGAATCAATTTTTTGATAAAAATCATTTTGGCTTTAAGGAACAAAAGTTGTACCATTTTACATTCTCAACAGTAATATACAAGGGATCCAATTTCTCTACATCCTTTTCAACTCTTGTTATTTTCTATATATATATTTTTTATTATAGTGAGTGTGAAGTAGTATCTCATTCTGGTATGATTTTAATTTCCCTGGTAACTGATAATATTGAGAATCTTGTCCTGTGCTTATTGTTCATTAGTATTTCTTTGAAGAAATGACTATTCAAATTCTTTGCCCATTTTAAAGTTTGGTTGTTTATCCTTTTGTTGCTGAGTTGCAAGATTTCTCTGCATATTCTGGATACTAGATGCTTATCAGATATGTGATTTGGAAATATTTTTTTTCCATTCTACAGGGCTTTTTTACTTGTTTGATAATACCCATTCATGCCTGGAAGTGTTTCATTTTGATGAGGAAAATTTTATTTAGTTTTTCTTCTGTTGTTTATACTTATTGTGTTGCATTTATTATTTCCCATTTATGTTTTACCTTTCTGGCTTTCAAATAAAACTACTGAAAGCTAAAAATTCCTTCTTAAGTATTCCTGCTACTGTAACCTCTAAAATTTGACATGTAAGATTTTCATGATTATTAAGTTCTTAATTATTTGTTAATTTTCTTTTCACTACAAAGACTAATCTACAAAAATGTATAGTTTCCTAACAGTTTAAACTTTGTTATAACGTAGTATGAATAACATTACTCCTTTGGATAATACTGAATTTTCCAGGGTAACCTATGTTGTGGGGTGGGGGTCGGGGTAGTAGGTGAAGGCAAACCAGGCATTCAAACGTTTGAAGTTTTACTCTTGCCATTTAGTGAAGATCTGCATAAAAAAAAAATATATGAAGGTGACTGACACTTAGCAGAAAAGAGAAACTGTTGCCCTTCAGATTTTACCATATGAATTTTGGAAAGTCTCCTCTACATAGAAATAAAATGCAAAATTCACCCATACATACCTTCCAGAAATTGCTTAGAAACCTGTGCAGAAGATGCTGTATCCACAAGTAAATAAAGACTTGAATATGTAATTTTAAAATAATGGGAGTCATGCTAAATTGGGTTAAAGATACATTTGAAAGGAGTCAAAGTATTTGTCCAGAAGAATAAATGGGAATGTCATTTTAGAAAATATGACATGACATATATTTTATTTATGTTTCTTAATATGCAACCTATTTTTGTAAATATTCTGTGAGTTGTTACAAGCATGTGTACTCTCTGTAAGGTGAAAAACTTTTTTATACATTGAATAGTTCTTATGCAAGTCTTTGGTTACAACCCTTCTTTTGTCTGATCTTTGTTAATCTAAAAGTGTTAAAATTTGTATAAATTTGTTAATTTTTCCCTGTAGTTTTTCCGTATAGTTCTAACAGTTATTGCTATATTTCAATGTTGTCATTTTGATGCATATATTTTTAGTAGTGTTTCATCTTTAAAAGAAATCTAATGGAAATATATACATGTAACTTAATCCTAAAAAGAAAATTCCTCATGAAAAAAGGAAAAATAATTTAACATTCTTTTATATCCTTGTACTACTCCCCATCTTGCCTGCTTTCTGGAAAAGTTCTTCAGATTTTCCATTTCATCATCCTGTTCCTTCATTATCTCTAGATCTGCCCAATTCATATTTTAAATTCTTAAGGGTTCAGTTCTTTTTTTTTTTTTAAAGATTTATTTATTTATGCATACAAGCACTGGGGTACAGGCCAGAGGTGTGGGGGGTGAGAGGATTCACCACAGAGA
>JAGFMF010011684.1:5519485-5565030 GCA_019455555.1 Galemys pyrenaicus
CCCTTCCCTGGCCGGCAGCAGGGATCGAACTCGTGCTGCAGTGACTGCGGTTTGCTTCATAGTGCGTTGCTTAACCCACTGCGCCACCAGGGAGGCCCAAGGGTTCAGTTCTAATAATGCTTATTCAGATGGTAAATATTGTCCACTGTATGGTATTTCTTCTGAGGCAGTTGAATTCTTCATCTGTTAATTACTTTGGCCTCTGAATTTATGTTCTCCAGGTATCAGCTACTTTCTCTAACACTGTGCACCAGTGAACACCCGAAGTCCAGCCTTAGTCTAAGTTGGTCTACACTTGTTTAAGGAACAAGAGGAAAGTTGAATGAAGAGTGGAGAGCTTCAGGAACAACAGAGCCATGGCTGTCCTGCTGCTACATCAAGACTTGAGATGTATTGAGTGTGGGGGCGGGGGGGGGTGGGGGGGAGGTAAGAAGTAGCTATGGGAACAAACTAGGTTCCGGTCATAGCCCTAAAGGTTTGGAAGAGTAATGTGACAGACTACAATTGACCTGTTTGCATTAATACAGCTACCAAGTAGGGCATTAAATGCCTCTGTCATTTTGTCCCCACAGCACCAGGGTCAGAGGTGAAAAAGCAGGTGATGACTATAGCAAGAGAACCTAAAAGAGAAGAACTTTAAAAGCTTTATTCCAACCTACTTTTTCATTGCCACATGCAGCAGCCCTCTACCCTAGGGTGAACATTCCAGCCCCTCTTATTGTTTAGAACAGGATTTAGTCTTCCCAAGGCTTCTTCACTAATTGTTACTGTTAGTTCTGGTCCCTGGAATCAACATCTCTCTCTTCACTCTTTCGAGTGAACTCAGACTTGTCAGCATCTTGGCAGAAAGTAGAAACTCAGGCATTTTTATATTTTTTGATTCTATTAGTGGATACAACATTTTGGACCCAATATAAGATTCAAAAATATTGAAGTAGTTTATACATGCCCATTCTTTTGTATCCTCACCAATGATGCATATAATCACTATATTCATATCTCTCTGATTGATTTGCATCTTTGTTCACTATTGAGGTTGACATTTTTCCAATGTTTATTGAGTCCATAAATTTCTTTTTGTGAGATTTGACTATTCTTGGCATTTCTCATTTACCTATTTAATAAAGTGTATTTTCTCATTTATTCAGTCTACGTTGATTTTTTATTTTGGTGAACAGTGAGGAACTTAAAATACTTATTAAAAAACCTTCATTAATAGGAACAGTAAGAGAAAATCTTAAGACACCACAGAGATGGGATTTTGCTCCAAAAATTCTCTATGAAATACTTGAGCACCTTTTGTTTTTTATATATCAATGTTATTATTTGTATGCATGCAAATCTGTCAATATTTTCCTTTTTATATTCATTAATTTATACAATTGTATTATTTTTAAGTTTCTACACTTATAAAGACATTTTCACAATCTTCATAAATGCCAAGCTACGTTTTATGCTGATTTCAAAGCTAATTAATTTTGCTAATTTTTTAATCCACTCAAAATTGATTTATGGGATAAGGAAAAGTATTTTAAAATGCAAAAATTACAAATTGACTTTTAAAAAATGGATTTTATCTATATCTTTTATATAGCTAAACTATGATTTTTTTATGACTATAATAGCATAAGACCATAAATCCAGTCAAAGCAAAGAAGATAAATACTCTGTTATCAAAAAGATAAGATTGCTCAGCCAAAGGAGAATAATGACAGAGAGGAAACTCATAAAATGTTCTTATTGACAAACTGTTTTGGTTTCAGTGTTTTTTTGTTTTTAACTGTTCTGCTAGCTTGACTGTTGGGGTGGGGGGGAGCTGCAAAGGGAAATGGAAAAGGCTAGCTGATTTTAACTCTTTTATCTTATTGCAAAATTGCCTGAAAGATACAAAAGCAGCTTGAATTGCTACAGCTGCTCAGCCTAGCCTAGACCACAGGGAGTTTCAAGGATAAGCTGAACAGTGATTATTACAACTTTGCTGAGCTGATAATCCTTTTACTTCCTTAATCAACTCAGTTTCTAGAATTCAATTCTTCATTCTTCCCTGTTTTCCTTATATGTAAATAATCATGAATTTATAAAGTATACATTTATATTATTTGATGATAATACTGTTTGCAGTTATACTAAACTCCACCTTGCTGAGACCTGTCTATTCAACCCATGTGCTCACCTTTGGTTTCTAAGCTGTCTTTGTAAACCAAAGGAAAATCACATGGTCATTTTGCTAATTGTCTGGAAAACGAAGATACTCAAATGACAGAAATGTTCTCAGCACCCTTCCTGTGTGCTTTTTCTCTGTGGAAATAATTTCCTTTATTCAATTTATACAGTGACTGCCTTCAACCTGGTAGAAGGTATTTATCAAGCTGTTTTCAGACTTCATGCCTGGGTAATTCAGTTGCTTGCACTCTTTTGCAAGTTGATTGTCAAATAACTTGAACTAAGTCACTTTTCTTCTTTGTAACATAATGTCTTCATTTGCAATAGCAGGCAGCTCCTATCTATTTGAAGATTCAATTATTCAAAATATATTTGTATAAATGTTCGAGAATCATAGGTGAATGATATTTTGTAATTGCAAAGGAGAAATTAGAAAACTGTAGTTCATTTTAGGCTATCTACCCAATGGGTAACAGTCTGTTAATTTTTTAAATATTATATGACTGTAGGAGCAGGAAGGCACAGGGCCGTTTCTCTATATTCGGGCAGACGGGTAAGGGAGGAGTCCTGGAGTCCTCGGTGGCTTTTTCACTCAGGGTTTTATTATCTTTCTGCATCATTTGTAGTGAGGCAACCAGGTACATGGCAGGCTGGCAGGCTTCATTAACCGTGCCCCCCCACCCCGCCCTCCACCAGAGTCTTCACTCCCTCTGGTCTCTGCTTCTCTACTGCTGCTGCTGAGCTGCTCGTCCGCTGCCTCTGCTGCTGATGGTGTCCCGGTGACGTCACTCTTATATGCCCAGTGCCTCAGACCACACCCTACTGCAAGTGCCACCTTCAGGCAAGCGTGTAGGACTGTCTATCATTGATGCTAATGGTGGGAGGGCGGGAAACCTCATAACTTTCATTTACCCTACACTGACCTTTGTATATTTTTTTGTTTTTGTTTGTTGTTAATACCACAGTGCATAACACACATATTCCTTAAACAAATGCATGAAATCCAGCAATTCAAAATCTACACTCCAAAATTGACTATGATAACTTAAAATCAATCCATTAGAGTGATTAAGTTTTTTAAAAGTACATTAAATAATTCGACAGATAGGTTCATGCCTCATTGGGAGAAATGTAGTAACTGTTTACAACTTTTTAAAAGTTATTAATGAGTGAAGATAATGAAGAACAACTCTGAGATGCTTTTATTTTGGCTTATTTTCTTGTTGATTCCTGTAGCATGTGTGTAACTCAGATTAAACAGAAGAGGAATAAGCACACTATCAAATTACAAGTTCTTTTGGATTGTAATGTGAGATCTAGCTCCTACTGCCCTTTCCTGCTCAGCATTAGAATACATTTGGGGATGAATTTTACTCATTAAAAGTTCCCATGAACTCCAAATTGGAGTTATTTTATTAGATTAGCTTTTCTGAGGAAATAGACCCAATGATGGCAAATTGTCAAAGCATGTGACATGAGGATGGAGGATGGAAGAGCTAGAGCAGTTGGAATTAGCAGGAGGACAGGGAGCATCTGTTGGTATGTGGAAGGAAGAATTATAAAGGAAATGGGGCAACATCAAAAAGAGAAGGAAGAACTCAATTACACCCTTAATATTTATTCAGTGCTGCTGTGGGTTAGCACTGTACCATGTTCTGTGGAAGCTCTATAACTGTCAAAAACAGATTCTGTCTTTATCAATTATGATTTTGAAGACAAGACAGGAAGAAGATGCAATGATGATCACAGAAGGTAGAATGAAATAAAGATCAGGCAGTCATTCATTCTCATTTTCTCTTAAATCCACTCTGTACAGGTTCCTATGCTTACCTTTCTAAAACTGCTTTCATAAAGGTCATCAATGATCAACTTCTAAATCA
This sequence comes from Galemys pyrenaicus, assembly GCA_019455555.1. Taxonomy (NCBI): domain Eukaryota; kingdom Metazoa; phylum Chordata; class Mammalia; order Eulipotyphla; family Talpidae; genus Galemys; species Galemys pyrenaicus. The sequence continues at coordinate 5,523,529 of JAGFMF010011684.1, forward strand.
AATAGCCATTTCTGTGTCCTCATCTGACATACCAGTAACAATTGACAAAGATCAACATTCTCCCTGAAACTGTCTTCTCTTGGCTTCCAGGAAAACATATTTTCTTGGTTTTCATTCCTTTCTCTTAACTTGAACTTAAGTCATTTTCCTTTTTTGTACCTTAATGTTTTCATTTGCAATAGCAGGGAGCTCCTGTCTATCTGAGGATTCAATTATTCAAAAAAATTTCTATGAATGTTTCTCTGGTCTTTCTTCATATCCTTTATTGGATCATCATCCTCTCTAAGATTTCTTTATGCTGCAGTATCTCAGAACTTAACTGTCTTCTCTTCTCTAGCTATGTCCACCCCTTAAATGATCTCTAAATTTACAACTCTAAATACCACCTTTTTTGATGAAGACTCCCAAATTTATATTTGCAGTCTCAGTCTCTTTTCTGAACTTGCACTTCATATATCCACTTGTATTCTTGACACCCCCACTTGAATATCTAATAAACATTTTTTTAACAAACTGCCTTTTAAATATTTCCTTAAAATGTTTTTATTGAAGTAATATTGGTTTATAGCATCATATAGGTTTTCTTTCATTATCAAGAAATATCAACAATCAAATCAACTACATCATGTTCATCACTAAAAGTGTTATTCCATTCTTCACCATATAATTGACACTTTTTTGAAAATATGGAACACTTATGAGTTAGTATCATCTTTGTGTGAGGGATGCTAACCTCTGTAATGCAGTTTATTGCAATTTAGTATATGCACTGCCAAGGCTAGCACAATGAACATATTCAACATATTTATGTACTTTAAGTTTTCATTTTCCCACAGCATTTATCACTTTTGAACACACTAGAGTTACATGCTTGCTATGTTTATCTCTTCCTGCTAGAACTTATGCTCGTGAAGGAAGGGATCTTTGTCATCTTTATTTTTTTAAAGATTTATTCATTTATTTATTTATGCATAGAAGAACTGGGATGTAGGTCAGAGGTGCAGGGAGTAGGGGGTAGTTGAGAGGATTCACCAGAGACTGAGCAGCAGGCAGAACAAGCAGAGCTACTGAAATATAATGCTAAGGAGAGCAGTGGGCAAGACAGGAGAGGTCTGCTGTGCCATATGTGGGTCAGCTCCCTGGGCAGAAATCAAACTCAGACCATAGTGGTGACAGCACTAAGACTTAACCCCTAGGCCACCAGGGAAGCCCCCCATCTTTCTCATCTATATTCAGTGGTACATTGCAGAGAACACTGCAGAGCAAGTTACATATGATTAATTAACTTTTTTGATTCATAAGTTCATTCATTTAGCAAGCATAAACTCAGCATCTTCTATGTGCCAGGCACAATGTTAGAGACTTGACACTCTGCAGTGAATAAGTAGACTCCTCTTTATGTCCATGGAATGCACAGACAGCAAGGGTCATAGACACTAAGCAAATAGTTGCAATGTGATGATTGTTAGAACAGAGAAGTAGAGGGAATTGTGAGAACATGCGTTGGGATTCTCCTGAAGAGAATTAAAGAAGTTCAAGCCTAGATAAAATATGAATGGGAACTAGGTAGCTAGTAGGAAGAACAAGGCATATCCAGAAGGAAGGATTCGTTTATGGCTAAGATAAAGGAGGAAGACAGCATGATTCAATTTAAAAGATTAAATTGAATTAACCAGGAAAATGATAGAAACTGAAAAAAGGGTGGAGGTGAGAGTGTGTTAGGCAAAGGGATCAGCAAACTTAAAACTAAGAGGCAGGAAAATGCAGTTTATAGGATTCAGTTTGCCTGGAGCATAGGGTTGACTTCTTGATGAAAATACTTGTTAAAAAAAAAAAAAAAGGTAAATCAGGATCAAAAGGTAACAAGGAAGTCCTGGAAGATTCTTAGGTAGAACTGTAACAAGACCAAGCTGTACTTTAGAAAGATTTAATTTAGCTGCAGGGTATAGACAAAAAGAGCAGATGAAAGTCATGTAACAGTGTCTGTCAGGAAAGACTGCCTGCTAAATCTTCTTTCAAAGCCCCAGGCACAGACAGCATTTCTGTTGTGGGGAGGAAATTTTTTCCCTTTTTCCCTTCTAGGTTCATTGGCTGATTTAATAATTAAATTGACATAAGACAGATTAACAAAAGAAAAACAAATTTAACTTGTACCTACAGGAGCCCCAAAGGATCTGAAGCTCAAAGAAGTAACCAAAGCAAGTGGCTTTTATACCTTTTTGACAAGGAAACAATAAATTTATGAAGAATTAACAAGACAAAGAAGCTTGGGTTTTGTAAAATAAATGAGTGAAGAAGAAACAAGGTTTGCTGATACCCGTCTTCTGAGTCTTAAGTTCTCTATGGTGATAAGGATGTGTCTATCCTCCTGCTCCTGGGACAGTACCGTTGACAGGGAGATTTATGTTCTGCATTCATGGGGACACAGGTCAAAGTCTCCTTGCACCAGCAACATTCAAAATAAATTTAATTCAAAATAATTACCATGCTAGAGGTGACATACTCTTCTCCCTCAGCTCCCTTTAGCATTGTGGGATAAAAGTCCAAAAAGTCACGATAATTAAAATTCACAGGATAACAGAATGAACACAGAATTCCAATTCACTTATTCACTGTATAACTATACCACTATATAAGTGTCACCTGTATTGGAAAAATCTCAGCCTGGAAAAGGGAGAACAACTAGGTATCTATCAGTAGTCCAGGCACCAGGTTGTAACTAGGATAACAGTGGGACAGAAAGGGAATGGAAGGGACAGGGAGTGGCAGGGAGAGGAATGGAGGATTAATTAATAAATCTTGCGTTGCAATTTGATCCACATTAGTCTCTTTGTGCTAAATTTTTTTTTAAGCTTCCAGAGGAATAATTAAAGTCAACAGGAGAGGGATAATTCACAGAGCATCACAAAATGTAAAAATAAGTGAAAACTGATCTCAATTATATTGATTCTCTGACAAGCTAACCACAGGTTTTAATTTACCATTTGAATAATTTTTTTCTAAGGTAACTTTGAACATGTCACTTTTCTCTTCTCTGAATTACATATTGAATAGCAATGAGATTATTGAGTCACAAAACAGAAGACTGGACTAGCAGTAAATGAATTTTGGGAGTCTTAGCAATCATTCTAGATATACAAGATACACCTGAGTAATAACCGCAACTTCAGCGTGCTTTTTAATCCTGGTGGTATTAAATAATTTTGCAGTCCTTGGCTTTTCTTTCAATATGCAAGCGTGGAGTTAAAAATAAACAATTTTTTTTAATTTAGTTTCTAAAATGAGTGTCCCTACACTGCTTAAATTTCTTTTTCAGATAAACAATATGATCATTCGATTTACATCAGGGTTCTCAGAGATACTTAGTGATGGCATGTTATTTACCTAATCCCGTCCCTGTTTATTTCCTCTATTTATTTCCCTGTTTATTTCATAGATACAGCGCAACATATAAGTTTAAACAATTATCCTAGTACTGATACAGGGCAGGAATTGGCACTAAAACTGGCCTATGACACTGCTCAAGTAGTTTACCAGTCACTGTCTGAGTTCTCCACCTGCATGCACAACTGCAAGACTATTCAGTTTCAGAGAATAATAGGGATTTACTTAACAAACAAGGGAAAACAAAGAGCCACTGTGACCACAAATGGCCTTTTACCTCACCTGAAGCAGAGTCCAGTGTTTTAAAGTCCTAAACACAAAGGCTCCCAAGATGGCATCTCCCACTACTGAGGACAAAGAGCTCCTCTCCCAGACAAAGGCCATGCTTCAAGATGGCCCCGGAGGCCCTGGGGCATGTGGCAGCCAGACTCTGCTGGGATCCAACTCACAAAGGTAGCAGAAGACACAACAGGAGATGCTCACTAGACCTGCTAAGATTGGCCAGCACAGCACCAGGCAATCAACACTCAAAACAGGCAGCTGCAGCAACCGAATGACCAGACAAACAGCTACACATGCAGCTCAGCAAGGCGCCCAGCTGCAGGTCTTCACCTTTTCCTTCCAGGCTGTAACAGCAGCAAATCTGGGAACTATTTCAGTTGCTCAGTTACCTGCATTGCCTCTGAACTTTACTTCTCTGAGGTTGGCTGCTGGAAGTCTCTCCATGTCTTGCAGAGGCCCACAAAAGACTTCTAGATCAGAGGCAGAAATGGCTGACCCCCAGATCGCTGAAGATCTGAAAACTCAGAAATCCCAAATGCTAAATTCTGCTAAATTCCAAACACTGAATGCTGAATCCTGGGGGATGTTTCCGCAGTCCCTTATATTTCTTATCAGTCTCCATCCTTCCCCATCCCACCAATACTTTGTTCGCATTTCGCCTGGGGCTATCTATACTCACCAGCACTCCTCCTCCAGTGGGTGCCACCTTGTAGGGTCAGTGAAAAGTGATCAGGCTTTTCTGCCCTCTTGCCATTGGTGTCGATGATGGACACCTGCGGTCCTGCACGCATGCCTGATGGCAGGTCCCTCAAGTAGGGTGTGGGCATGCGCAAGTGGTCACACCTGGGCTGAGACACAGGGTGTATAAGGCGGCATCAAGAGGATGCCAACAAAGAGAGCAGAGAGAAGAGGTGTAGAAGCAGAGACCAGAGAGCCCAGAGTGAGATTCGCTAGGGGCGCTAGGAGGCCTGCCAGCCTTCTGGCTCCCCAACCTCCTGAGCGCCATGTACCTGGTCACCTATGATGTAAAGAGCAGTAAAAGCCTGAAAAAAACCACCGAGGGCTCCAGGACTCCTCTTAACCCATCTGCTGGAATCATGGAGAACCTGCTCCGTGCCTTGCTGGCACCACACACCTGTAAGTCTTAGGCTTCAGCCTCCTGTTAGAGTATATTAATAAAAATCATCACACTTCATTTCAGAAGTTTCTTTATAGTATTTGGATTCAGTGACAACTATTTCAATGATAAAATAGAAAGTTTCAACAGGTGAGTATGTTTGATATTTTAGAAAGCTGAGTATTTGCTAATTTTTAAATGCAAAAGCTTGAAATCCCTGGTTGAAAAAAATGTGTGGGTGTCTTTGATGCTCCAAACTTAGTGAGGGTCCTGAGAGAATTTTTCCAAAGTCATACAGTAGGCCTTGGAGACTGGATGCTCTTGAAACAGCATCTTCCACTATAAATGATAATTATTTATCTATCTCAGTGGGACCTAGAAACAGATGCTAAAAGTAACAGACGCTGTCTGGGATGTTTATTCTGTCCCTCTATCTGTAACAGGGTGGTCCCAGCACATCCACATTTGCACAGGTGAACTTTCTGCACAATAAACACCCAAGAACCCAGAGGGTCACCACACCACATATAGACTTCTCACTTTCAGTTCCTCCTGTTGTTTGTGACTGTAGTGCCAGGAAGGGGCACAAAGCAAGTTCTCGATGATTCGGGCAGATGGCGTAAAGGAGTCCTGGAGCCCTCGGTGGCTTTTTCAGTTTTTATTGCATCATTATCTCGGAGGTGACCAGGTACATGGCAGGCAGGGGTACCAAGGGGTTAGGCTCCCGGTGCAGCTCACTCTCTCAGCTGCTTTGCTGCTTCTGCTTCTTGTTCTTATTCTGCTGGCAGCCTTGTGACACCGCCCTTATACGCCCATGTCTAAGCCCAGGTGCACCCACTTGCGCATGCCCACCTAGGCATGGGTGCAGCACCACAAGTGTCCATCATTATACCAATTACAGGAAGGCAGAAAAGCCTGCTAACTTTTCTCTGACCCCATACAGTGACCCAATTGCCATAGGCCTGGTTTTGGTTGAGGTCTCCGTCCCGTGTTTTTTATTTTTCACTCCAGAAGGCAAAAGTAAAAGTGGAATACACTGAAGTTTCTTAAAATTCTGTTCAGAACTGGTATAGATCCTCCCATTCCCTCCATGTCCTACTGGTCAGAACAAGTCACAACGCCTATCTTAAAGTTTATAAAGTGGGATATATAATTTTCCCATATTGAACCAGGACAAGGGTAAGGAGGAGAGGACAAATTGTGAAAAAGTAGAACCTGTCTAGTTCTCTGAAAAAATTCCTCCTTTCCCTAGGAGCAGGGCTCTGGCAGAAATGGTTATCAGCGCTATGGGAACATAAAACTCAATTTTAAAAACCATTAATACAGTGATGATATGATACAGTTGTTGCATCCTATTAAAGGAACATTCTCCCATCCTTCTGAATTATTCCTCAGCTGGATGAGCAAAAAATAAAAATCAACATCAGACAGACTAGTAGGAGGAAAAGATCAAATTTAATAAGGTACACATCAAAAATTTGCATGGCTATAAATCCTAAAGTAAATGGGATAAATGGGATTTATATCCCACAGTAAAGAGTTGAAGTATCAAGGACAGATGAGGAGGTTTCATATGACAAATCTTGCCTCACAATGTTTGACCTGCCTTAAGAGTTTACTTCTGGAGATCTTCCTAAATCTATGTAATTTGTGTTCTTTCAATAATGGCAACAGTTTCTCCCAAAGCTTACAGGGTCTTGACTGACCTTAGGTCCAATATGACAAGTATTGGAAAAGTCCCACCTCAGTTATACTGGAAAAAAATCTGCCTGGACATTGGGGGAGACTGATCCTACACAGACTTACCATTTGAGGCTATGAACAGTAAAGCTCCCTTACTTTACTGCATGTGGTAAGGAGCTTCTAAAATGTCCCTACTGTGCACCCTACCTCTGGGTATCTAAACCTGTGGAACCCCACCCTGTGGAACTCCCTCTAAGACAAACACTCCTCTGATTCCCTTTACTCACACACACTGTACTCCTAGCACAAGATATATGGGCTTTCCACACATCAAGCATTTTTCACCAGGTAGCTGCCTAATAATTCAATTCTGACACTATCCTTCTGGAATTATGGTCAGATCACACAAGTCAAGAAGTTAGTTCCTTGACAAAACTAAACCAAAACAAACCCTTGAAATAAGACTACAGAATTGAGACCACTAGATGGGGAGGAAGGGTGGGAGTGGGAACAAAGCAGGAGGAGGGGCCCAATGGCCTAAGGTAAAGGATTATGGATACTTGGATAGTGGGGGAACTGTGGTGACACACTCTTGACAAGGTGTGGACCTTGTGTCCTATGTCATATGTAGTGTGGCAAACCAATGTTCCCTCAATAAAGAAAAAATACAATAGAAACCTATCCTGACACACTCAAACAAGAACTAATATTTAGTAAAATGGTACTTGGAAATGAAGGGATGAAAAAACATATATTTATATGCAATAATTACAGCTACAGATATATAGTGATAGGTGTGTGAATGAAGTCAAATTATCATGATGTACACGTTAATTATCTTTTAATTTTATTTGCCTATTATACCTCAGTAGAGCTAAGAAATTTTTAAATAAGTGGAAGGGAACAAAACCTCAAAAAAAAAATAAATAAAAGGAACTCAGTTCCTCAACCGCCCCTCTTCAGATACAAGTCCCAAGCTGTCACCTGTACTTCTGCTATAAATAGACATTTCATAATTTACTAGATTAGCTCATAGAACTCAAAGAAAAACTTACTGTTGCACTTTTATTGGCCATAAAGGGTATAATAATATATTGACATAAATAGCTAGATGAAGAGATATGAGGCGCAAGGTGTGTGGGAGGGACGCGGGGGCACTCTCAGCATTTCCCTGAGTTCACCATCGTGAAGATCTCTGAACCTCATACTTTGGGGATTTCTATGGAGGCTTCATCTCTAAGCACGATTGATCGTCAACTCAGTCTCCAGTTCATTGACCCTTCTCGGAGGATGAAGGGTCAGGTGGAAAGTCCCAAGTTTCTAAGCAGGGTTCTGCCTTTCTGGTGACCAGCACACATCCTGACTACTAGCTTGCCAGAGTTGTCTTACTATAACAAAAGACACTCCTATCACTCAGGAAGTTATGAGGGTCCTTGACCCTTGGCAAGAACCAGGGTCAAGGACCAAATATTAGAACAAAAGATGTTCCCAAATGTTCTCATCACTTAGGAAATTACAGGGGTTTTATAGGGAGCTTCGCATCAGGAACCGGGGATAGAGAAACCCAGTGTATTTTTTTAATTATTTCACAGACTCCCTTCTAATAAATAAAAGATGGCAAAAGTGATGGGATGTCACTTCTAAGATTAAGTTACAAAATCAATCTCTCTTTCTTTCCTTCAAATCCTATCTTCCCTTTACCCCCTTCTCTCCCCTTACTTAAGGAAAACAACCTGCCATTTTCTAAGACTGATGTGGCAAAGAACCAATATGGTCATCCAATAATCACAAGACTCTGCCTTAGTTCCAAGCCCCTTTGCTGTGAGGCGCTTGGAAACCCAGGAGAAGCTTGAGATGATTGTGGCCCTGAGCAAAACCTTGATTGCAGTCTTTTGAGAGACCCCAAGACAGAGGCACCAGCTAATTCACACCCCAATTCTGACCCTCAGAATCTGTGAGATAATGAACGTTTGTTTTTCAAGTGCAAATTTTGGGGATAATTTGTCTTGCGGTAATTAATAACCAATACACCATAGGAAGATATGAATAATTAAATTAGCTAGTCTGTTGCTAATTTTCTGTCTTATTAAGATAAATCCCATTATTAAAAAGTGATACTTGAATCTAAGGGAAGAAAATCAGATATCTAAATTGATGTACGTAAGATAAATTACTAAAAATGACAGTCTACCGGTAGTTGGACAGACGTAGAATGAATTTTGTTTTGTAATAGTGTAATGCCTTAAAGGGTAAAAGAATAAAGATTAAGAAAATTGCCTATATTCTTATAGTTTAGCTACAATGCATCACATATGAACTTACATTTACATTTCGTTTCTATTTATGCAAAGATCGTTTAATTCTCCTAAACTGGATACAGGGCCTCCCTGGTGGCGCAGTGGCGCAGTGGGTTAAGCAACGCACTATGAAGCAGACCGCAGCCACTGCAGCTCAAGTTCGATCCCTGCTGCCGGCCAGGGAGGGGACCCACATGGCGTGGCAGACCTCTCCTGCTGTGCCCGCTGCTCCCCTCAGCAGTGATCTGCCTGTTCTGCTCCCCGCTCTCTGTGGTGAATCCTCTCACCCCCCACACCTCTGGCCTGTACCCCAGTGCTTGTGTGCATAAATAAATAAATCTTAAAAAAAAAATAAACTGGATACATAAGAGCTCCAATCCTTAGGCGTCACTTTTTAGCTTGCAAACTTGTATATCACAGTTCAGTTGAATTAGTTTTAGGAGTGCAGATGTCACTTATCTAACAAAGACTTTACCAACAGTTACTAAAGGCACTTTACTCTTAGAAGACACAGTGCACTTCTGTTTCAGAAAACTGTTTCAAGGTCAAATCTACACAATGTCAATGGCCCATTATCTAATGTTAGTGGACTATTGCACAAAACTTGACTTCTTTTTTGTCCCAGCAGAACATTTCAGGACAGTGACTTATTTAGAAAGAAAAAAAATACACACAAAGACTCAGATGAAAGTATATTTAAGGGTAGATGATTCCAGTTATACAAGGAACCTGCTTCATGAGGGAGCCTGCATGCTGCTCTAGACAATAGGAACTCATACTAGAAACTTCTACAACCATACAATTCAGGCATTGACCCTAGAAAATGATGGGGGTCCAGGTAAATGGGTCCCACCACTCCCCAGATAAAACTTTGGGTCAATAGGGCCACAGGCCAGGTTTTCTGTGACTCTCTGTATTACTTCATGTTCAGTTGCTTGCATGACTGCTAATTTGGCTTCATGTTCCCTTTTCATTCCTTTATTTGTTTCCTCTCACAGGATGTGACTTGCACATTGTTAGTACTTGTCAAACGAAAGAATGAGAAAGGAGCTGAAGTTCAGGGACTGGCAGTGTAAATTGATGAGGTATGATAGTAATCATTTCTCTTTTTAGAAATACACAGTTTCAAGGGGCCTCCCTGGTGGCGCAGTGGGTTAAGCAACGCACTATGAAGCAAACTGCAGCCACTGCAGCTTGAGTTCGATCCTGCCTCCAGCTGGGGAAGGGACCCACATGGCGCAGCAGACCTCTCCTGCCTTTCCCACTGCTCCCCTCAGCAGTGTATTTCAGTAGATCTGCCTGTTCTGGTCCCCACTCTGGTGGATCCTCTCACCCCCACACCTCTGGCCTGTACCCCAGTGCTTATATGCATAAATAAATAAATCTTTTAAAAAAAGAAATATACAGCTCAGGTTTCCTCAATCATGCAGACTAAAAACTGAACTGTAAATATGAAGCTTTTTCTGAATAACACAACATTTCTACTATGTACCTAAGGTCTTGCTGTCTTCCTTTTCTGTTCTGAAGATCATGTGTAAACTATGAATTAACCTCTGGTAACTTTATCCCTGGTTCATACTACTCCCGTTCCTTTACTTACTGGCAATTCCTTGTTGGCCTTGCCTCAGGGGAAAGTCATTCATAAAAGAAAGTTATTTCTTTTTTAAAAAGCAAAATTAAATTAAAGTTCTCAGTGATGAGGCCAGTCGTGAAAATGACCATACAAAATCTGTAAGTTAAACATGCAACAATAGACCCTTAAATCGTTTCAATATATAGCATTGCCAACATTAAGTAACTTTGGCAAAAGCAAAATAAAAGTGATTTGTGAGGTCTCATTCACAAAGTTACTTTCCACTTCCTGCATGTACGAATATCTGTCGGACTCCATGCTAGGGGAAATTTTCCTGTGCCTAGAGTGCCTCCCTTCCCACCCTCCCATTTACCTTGAGGACTCTGCTCCCCTTTCTGGGTTTAACTATGGGATCTCTTCTTTGTGTCACACTTTCACTCAGTATCGCTTAGACAGTGTCAGGTCACCTTTTTTTCAACCTGTCCATTATGCAGATGGTCAAGATGCTTCCATTCTCTACCCATTCTTTGACTGTTAGTCTGTGACCTAGCATTTCTTCTTGAGGTACGCCATGCAACTCCATAGATCTGTTTCTGTCCCTCAGGTGCTTGTGGCTGGGGAGTCCAAAGAGTCCCTGTAGCGGTGGGCATGGTAATGCTGAGGTGGAGGTGAAGTGTGGTGAGGCAGCCAATGGGTTAGTAGGATAAGCTGGGGATTTTTTTACTGTGCAGATGGTCTGAGCTAATAGTTCATGGTCACATGCTCGAATATTCTGAGTGCAAATTCTCTCTGTCAAAGTAATTTTCTTTGATTTCTGTCTGGAACTGTTCTCTTGCCATTTTCATTTTCATGAAGAAACAGTTCTAAGCAGTCAACAAGTGAGGTTGTGCTGGCATTGAGATACAGCTGTTCAATCTGGATGAGGTACTGGGCAGGGTTCTTTTTGGCCATCCTTGCACAAAGAAGGAGTCGATGCTGCAGCTAGGGCAGGTTGTCCTTCAAAAATGGGATGACAAAAGGTCATAGTGGGAGGTTGGCAGCTTCTTGCAGTTTGAAATGAAACTCTTCAGTTGTCAAAATAGAGTTGACCACCAGTACAAGTACCAGGATGCAGACTCTTTCTCCTATCTCTGGTGAAATGCCATTTGTCAAACTGCTGCAGTGTAGTAAGGAACCTTTCCAGCTTACTGAGCTCCCTGGTGCCATAGGCTGGGAGCACCTGTTGATTATCCAGAGAAGAGGAAGTCCCTCATCAAGTCACTGGGCAGTAAGGGGACACCATTCAAAGCTGTAGGAGAATGGCTGGTTTCATTAGTTAATGTTGGTGTAAATGAATTGGTTCTTGAAGCTCCTTGAGTTGGGGGAGGTGTCATCAGGGAAGTCAGCCTACATGGGGTCATCACAGCCACAGGTGAGTCTGGCATTGTGGAGTGCTTCTCAGTGAGATCAGACATTCTTGAATCCAGGATCCACACAGTCAGTGGCTCTTGAAAACAAATGTGATCAGTGTTCATGCTTCCTGTTCTGGAATCCTTCCTGGATATTTCACAGATGTTATTCTAAATGCTTTGAGAAGGCACTTTTTTCTTTTTAGATGAGATGATCCTTTTTCTTTCTACAATGTGGTGGGCCTTCTTCAATTAGTTGAAGGTCTTAACAGAAAAAGATTGAGCTCTCTAGATGAGGAGATTATTTCAGTGGACCATCTTTGGATTTGAAACTAATTTTAGTATATGTGAAATAATACAAAATACACATATTCTTTCTCTTCCCCAGAGCCTGGCACAGAGCTGCTAAAATTCTTGTATTTTTTAAATAATAAGAACACTGGGAATTTTATCTTTTGTTCTACTGTTTGGTCTCCTGATAAATTCTGCATGCCAGCTGCAACTGTTCCAGTAACCAATAGAAACGGAACCAGCTTTCCTCCACTTTCACCAAACTAAAAGCAGTGAGTCCTTTTGATTGGTGAGACTGATCTAACTTAAATCAAGATCAAGTGTTTAAAGTATTGTGGAAGGAGAAAGAACTTTGCTCTAAAAGAGCAAAGATAAGAAAATCAAAGATTCCCATCTCCTTGTTCTAAAATTCTAATATTAGCCTTTTTTATTTTCATTAACTGCAATTAGTCTTCAATAGTAAACAAGTCCTTGACATATAATATGTGCATTAAATTTATCATTTTATATATGAAATCCTGTGATTTGCCCTTTTAAGATGTAAATTCCTATTATTTTAGTATTGTTTTGTTATTTATCTTTTTTGATCTTTACTCTGAACATTAATATTTTTGAGAATTTTTTTAAAGTTCCCATTAATAGTTTGTGGTTTATTTGTAGGATGAGAGAAGACTTTTCAAAACATTATTTATTTCATATTTTAATCATTATTTTAATCATAAATTTATGATATGAAATTTTTCCAGACCATGTTTTGTAGCTTGAAATTTTCATTATTCTGCTTCCAAGATTTTGTATCCTACTATAATTTTATATGCATGATTTCTTCTCACAATGTGTTTTCCATAGTTATTTAAAGTCACAGCTTATTAAATCAGGGATTTAAATGTGAATATATCTTTTATCTCCAGAGTGTATATATGCCAACAACTCAACTCATTATAGGAGTTGCCTTTCAACTAAACAAAGTGTAAGTAACTGCCTGTGGGCAGTGGAATTGGAGGTTCTCATTAGGAGAGGGGGGGTGAAGAGCAGGTAGAAAGGAAACTGGTTACAGGGTCAATATTTTTCCTTATAAGTTTTCTCATACTATTTAAATTTTAAACTATGTATCATCTTAATGAAGAATAAAAATCAATTTAAAAGAATAATCTAGATTAGTATTTTAGTTGACTGCTTTTTTTTTCTTTCATGAATTACAGTTTGAAAGGGGGAGTGCAAGGACTTTTGTGCTGAGAGTCAGTTGTGTAAATTGACCAACCCACCTAATATTTTTAATTTTTTTAAAATTTTATATATGCTTTACATTATTTTTCATTTTTGCTACAGCGTATATATTCCTTGTCCCAGTGAAATTCCCATCACCAATTAGTCCCTTGTGCTCTTCCCACCCATTCTGTTCCTTATCCCACCCAATTATTTTTAAATGAACTGGTTGCAGTTTCATCTTTTGATGACCCCTTGGGAGGAGAGTAATTCCTGGAGAATTACTTAGTAATTCCTGGAGAAAATAACATTGAAATTTAAAAATGAGGGGCCTCCCTGGTGGTGCAAGGGGTTAAGTCTCAGCACTATGAAGCTATTAGCAGCCACTGCAGCATGATCCCTGCCAGGGAAGTGACCTGCATGGCACAGCCTGCTGCTCCCCTCAGCAGTGTACTTCCATTAATCTGCCTGTTCTGCTCCCCATTCTGTCTCTGGTGAATCCTCTCACACACACACACCCAAGTAACTCTGGCCTGTACCCTAGTTCTTGTATGCATAAATAAATATTTTTTTTAAAAAAAAGAGATTTAAAAGGAAACCAAACAATAATTTCTATGGCAGAAGAACTTCAAAGGGTGGCAATGTCAATCATTTACTTAAACATGCTTATGAGCTTGATCACCTAGAAGATGTGAAGAAAGCCAGGGTACTGCTGACCCTCTCACTAACTTCTCATCTCCTTCCACTTTTCCTGCCTCCATCTGCTCCTACCCACCTCTCTCTTCTCCTGTTCCCTCTCTCTTTTGTCACTTTCACTAGCACTGACCATTATATCACCTGAAAGATTTCTTTTTTCTGTACATCTCTTTGGATAGTTAGGTAGTGAGTGAAAAAGGAAAGACAAAAACTGTTTAAACAAAAACAATTTTTAAAAAACTCATCAAGACAAATATATATATATATTTTTTTACTTGTATGAAATTATTGATTTGGGTGGGAGTATCAGTGATGCTCAATAATAAAAGATTCAATACCCCCGATTTTAAAAAAATGCATAGGCATACTTTTCAATAGGCATTGGTTGGTGAATACTGTAGTTTTAGGGCTTAAATGGAAAGGCACACAGACTTTCCACTTAACTGCTCTTCTGTGCATGATGTCTTCAGGTGACAACTTCATCACTGGAGGTAGAATGTTTTCCACCTAAAGATCTCTCAGGTGGAAATAGAGCCTTCAGATCTCTACCCCTGAATTTCCAAAACTGTCTGTGGCATTATATCATTCTGAATGATGACTCAGCCTTTGTTTTATGGTACAGAGCCCTAATTTCCCAAGTGTTTTAAATGTTAGCATTTAATTACTACAATCCTAGAGAAACATTTTAATCTGGGAAGTTTTAGACTTTTTGAATGGCAAGTCACATGCTATTCTTTGTGTTTGACAGAATAAATAATGTTCATACTAGAGGGAAAAGGATGGATGGAGAAATTTTAATTCCAATTTAGAAAGCTAGCATTCAAAATAACACTATTTGATGTTTTATTTCACTCTTTCTCCCTTTCTCTCTGATAATTCTAGAGTTTATAAAATCATTAGAATCTCATTCATCCCTTCCTCCTCTCTCTCCTGCTCCATAATTTGGTTCATCATCAAATCAATCTTGTGGCTTCCCCTGCTCCAAGCTGGTACTAGTGGGCTTGCTTATACTTGTAAGTGAACTTGTATTCGGTTGAACAACCAAGTCTCTGCCTTCTTCCTTGTAGGCCTAATGTACCCAATTTCAGAGTAGATAGCTATAGAAAAACTATGACAACTCTGGTAATCAAGGAGGTGGCTGTTGCTAAGCAACAGAGAAGAAAGCAGGAAGCTTTGTGCTTGGGTCTTGACAGTGTATTAGGAATGAAGAAACCCTGTCAATCATTCCTAGTCCTCAGGAGACCAGTGTAATGTGCAGGTGCTGACTGGTCCAGAGTGTGCAGACTCAGTACTAGCATCTGGGATTCTCTCCCTGGCCCTAGTTGGCAGCTCCTCACCACTCTCTCCCCTCATGCCTCACATCCTGAGAAAGGCGCTCTTGTGCTTCAGCAAGCAGCTCTTCTCCCAGTATGTTCTCCTTCCTCTTTCCGGCACGTTGTAGTTCCTGTGACAAAGCCTCTCACTGTTCCCAGTTGAAGTTTCTTTTCATTCTCAAGATGCTCTTCAAGTTCCCAGGCTTAACCTCAGCCTGAGATAGATGCCTCAGTAATAACAACTTTCCTCTCCAGCTGTAATTATTACCTGTCCCTACTTCACCACCACTAAGTCCCCCAACTCTAGTGTGGCTCGCTATGTATATAGGACACAGATCTATGACAGACAGTGACGATTTCCTACATCCTTCCTGCCCTGTCTGACCTGGTCCTCACTCCTACTTCCAACTGCAATCCTTTCTCCACACACACTCTAAGACCCAGCATCTATGCCTCCTTAATAAATCTCAAGGTGTGATGTTACTATCTACTTATGCCTTACCTTCATGTCCTTGTTTGAACCTTACTTCTGAACACAGAGGCCCACACTGGTGCTCTGGACATAGGCTAGGACACACAGTCCAGACGACATATAAAGCACTAGAAGATATCTAATTTAGAAATGGCTTTGTTCCCCAGAAAAGTTAATTCCTAAGCCAATAATTGACTCAACAGGAACAAACAATTCAGAGTTGACATTATAAATTGTAGCTGGGTTCTCATGTCAGTGTACAAAAAGCCTATTTGAGACAAAATTCACCAGAGGTACCGGACTCAAGCATTATTTCAACTCTGACAAAAACTATTTCTATGAAGAAATGGAATTTGGGTACTAACTAGAAATTCTAGCATCAAGATCCTGAGCTCCAGCAGATAGAAAAAGATCCTGAGCTCCAGCAGGTGGAAAATGAACGAGGCTATGACCTGATGTCACATCTATGGACAGAAAAGCTAAATGGACATACAGATGACCAACAAGTATGCGAAAAATGCCCATTTTCCTTATTATCATGGAAATTAAAAAAAAAACCACAATGAGATACCACCTCATTTCTGAGAAAACAGTCCATATCAAAGAGACCAGAAACAAGGGAGTTTGTTAGTGAAGTGTGGAGAAACAGGAACTCTCATACACAAAGGTGGGAATATAGACTTCTACACCTGTGGAAAACAGTATGACATTTTCTCTAAATATTTAAAATAGATCTGCCATACGATCCAGCCATTTCTCTCCTCAATATCTATCTGGAGAATACAAAAATACTAATTTGAAGGAATACATGTACTCCTATGTCCATTTCAGACAATAAAAAATAGTCCAGGTATAGACACAACCAAAGTGTTTAATGACAGATGAGTGGATTAAGAAAGACTTGATATACATGCAATGGAATACTATTCAGCTATAAAAAAAAAGATGAAATCTTGTCTTTTGGGACAACATGGTGGGAATGATGGTAAGTGAAATAGGTCAGAAGGAGAAAAGCAGATATTGACTGATTTCACTTGTGTGGAATATAGAGAAACAAAGAAAGGAAAGGAAACAAACCAAATCAAAATGAACCCTGCAAATCTGAATGCAGAACTGAGGCTACTAAGTGTGGGGAAGGGTTGTAGGATACAAGAGTGAAGGAGTCTCAATGGAGTATGGTGGAAGAGTATTGGTGCTTAGGTGGTGCTTGTAGTATGACAACAAACATCAGAAGAGGTGTTACTCCACACCTCTAAAACATATACAATGCTGTAAACCAATACTTCAACAAAAAAATTGATGAAATGAAAGAAAAAAAGTTTTGGGTCATCCACCAGTCAATGCATTTTAGCTTCTACATGAAAGAGTCTACTGAATCTTCATAATATCCTTTAAAGTGAAATTTTATATTTTAAATTAACTTTTAAAACCAGGGGATGGATGAGGAGAATAATATGTGATTAATTCTAAAAATAAGTTTGACTTATGGAGATAAAGATTTTAAGAACAAAATCAGCTCCTAGTGTCAAATGCCCTCCCCTTGTCCTGATACAGTCTATTGGAGATGCCACAGCTCTCAGTAGTGGTGTCTGCTTAAAGGTGGCAGGTCTGCCCAACACAGACAAGTGGGCCAGTTTCTGTGGCACGTGGGTATTCATGTGCTGCCTATTGGGCAAATAGCCACATTCTTTCTCTAGGCAACATGGGGATCCTTTGGAACAACCTTATTCCAATGTTGGGTCAACTCATCGTCATTACTCTCCACCAAGGTACTCCACTCTTTCTGGATAACATTGTTTTTTACCTAGGTTCCGGAAAACAAATTCTGATAACACATCT
This sequence comes from Galemys pyrenaicus, assembly GCA_019455555.1. Taxonomy (NCBI): domain Eukaryota; kingdom Metazoa; phylum Chordata; class Mammalia; order Eulipotyphla; family Talpidae; genus Galemys; species Galemys pyrenaicus. The sequence goes on from JAGFMF010011684.1 coordinate 5,541,070, forward strand.
TTGGGGCATAGAAAACTCAATATTTCTTTTTGTATATATATCATTAGAAGGAGATGGATGAGGATGGGGACAGAGAATTGGAGTAATACATCTCATTGTTTTGTCTTGAATTTGTGGAAACATGAAACAGATAATTTTTCTCTTGTGGTGCCTTGCAATATTAGTCACAAGTACTGTGGAATTGCATTTAACAGCAATTTTGTGAATACAACCAATTTAGTGAAATAAAAATGATTGCATTTGTAGTATTCTTAAATCACACAAAATCAGAAATATTATATTCTGCTTGAGTCACTGAGTTTGTTAATTACAATTTAACTTCATTTTTGTGGGCTATGGCAGTGTTCGCCACTGATTATACGATTGTTCTGTGGTTTTGTAAATAGAATGTGTTATTGTGTATAACACACGTGGTGGTGATTCCTAGACCTTGACCAAAAAAATAGGATTTTTGTAAGACAGAATTCATCAATTAAACCATGAAGTATTAACTGAATACTTGATTGTGCATAATGTTATACAAGGTACTTAGCTCATTACCTATTATTAGGGATTCCGTCTCAGGATATTCTCTTCTCCACATTACTTTGTTTTCTTCAGTGTGGTTATTCAAACTAGACTGGTAATTTCTCATATATGTATAGAAAACCAGAAACTGATAGCCCTCAGAAATTATCTAAGGAGATTCTCTTAGGTCTGCTGCAAAAAACAAGACAACTCCCTTGAAAGGTGAGAGTGGGAACCCGAGACAGATACCCAAATGTCAACATATATATCCTTAGGCTCTGACTCCAAGTTTTGTCCAATCAAGCATCACAACCAAACTACCCCCTTACTGAATATGCCACCCATTTTTTTCTTTCCTTCTTTCCACTAATCTGTCATTAAGCACTTTGGTTGTGTCCATACCTGGACTATTTTATATTGTCTGAAATGGAGTGCATGTATTCCTTCAAATTAGTATTTTTGCATTCTCCAGATAGATATTGAGGAGAGAAATGGCTGGATCATATGGCAGATCTACTTTAAGTATTTAGAGAAAACTCCATACACTGTGGAATACTATTCAGCAATCAAAAATGATAAACTAGGGACATTTATAGAATCATGGATGGAGCTAGAAGGTCTTATACTCAGTGAAACAAGTCAGAAGGCAAGAGAAAAATATCGGATGGCTTCACTTTTAAGAGGAATGTGAAGAACAACAACCACAATAAAAAAGAAAACAACAACAACAACAAAAAAAAAACAAGAGAAAGCTCAAGGAAATGGGCAATTACAACCAAAAACAAACAAACAAAAAACTCAACAAGATCATAAGGTCAAAGATAAACCAAAGGGATCATGGAGGTGGTGGGTGGGGGGTGGAGGGAGGGAAGGGCAAAGACTGGGATGAGGGCATAAAGAGCACAAGGGACTGAGGTGATAGAGTACGGGTGAAATGGTGGTGGGAACTCCCTGGGGACAACAAATGATGTCAAATACAATTAAAAATATTAATTAAAAATAAAAAAGAAACGCCATACTGTTTTCCACAGGTGCAGGGCAAGTCTACATCATTCCCACCTTTGTGTATGAGAGTTCCTGTTTCTCCACACTTCACTAACAAACTCCCTTGTTTCTGGCCTCTTTGATATGGGCTATTTTCTCAGAAATGAGGTGGTATCTCATTGTGGTTTTTTTTTTAATTTCCATGATAATAAGGAAAATGGGCATTTTTCACGTACCTGTTGGTCATCTGTATGTCCATTTAGCTTTTCTGTCTATAGATGTGGCAGCAAGTCATGGGTAATTCATTTCAAGTGGTGAGTTCAATTGTGAAAACTGGAAACTATTTTAACCTGCTTGGGAGCAGATTTGTGATATGTTTCTGTATGCAGCCTTGTACTGCAATTGAAGAGGTTTACTTATGGTGACTTAATTTTACTCTGCCCTCTCTCCAGTTCTATTCCCACATTTCTAAATACCTAGCTATTTATGCCTCATTGGGTTAGTCAGTACCCAATGAGGCATATATAGCTATGTATTTATGTGCATCAGTTTACCACTAGAATATGATGCTCCTAAGGGGTTTTCCCTAATGTTTGCTCTACCCAGCACCCTGCTTGGCACATTAAAAAGTGCTTATTGTTTGACTAGCAACAGTAGAAATTAAAAATGCATTAACCAAGCAAAAATATTGTGTATCACAGTTTGTGCTCTGATTCACTGTTTCAAATTTGAAACAAAAATAAAAATTTCAAGTGTTCTATAGAAGAGTTGAAGTCCTCAAATTCCATTTCTTCATTTGTATTTTCAGCATGTTATTTTTATTTTTTTAATCTACTGTTTCAATACAGATATATGTAGTACCGTAGGGATTCACTCAAATGATTCCTAATCTTTAGGAGTTTATAACTAAACAAATATGTATGACCAGAGAGGTAGGTGAGGGAGCAGATGGAACTAGGTAACTAATAGTTCTTCTGATTAAAATCAGGTAGAATGAACTATTTATTAAATGTGTTAATTTTTAGCCTATAGCTGTTATTTAACTCAGTCTTCACAGTAATTGTTTAGATTATATAACCACAAAAGATTTTTTTTTTCAAGACATAGTATTTTATTACTGACATTGTTTAAAACTGTCAGTACATGATGATAATAAAATACAGAGCAACTTTTTAATCAGGCTTATTTTTGTTCTTAATTACTTATAAAAATATACCCCTTTATTGCCTACACCTGGGGCAGACTGCTGCCACAAATTGTTTTGAATTGTATAACCTCTCCAAGACATTTATACTAATAGGGGAAAAGGGATAAATTTCCCCCAAATATAACTGAGATTGAATTTCCTGCCAGTTGGATTGGTGTTTGGTATCAGATCTCATTTTAAGTACATTCATATCATTTATATATAAAATAATATGAATATTGCTCTAATGTAACTAACATAATGATGTATTGCATGCTTTACAAATAAAACATTTGTTTTATTCTAAATGGAAAAAAAAAACCCTAAACCTACTTAAATAGGCCCTATTGGCAAAATATGGGGAGAAATGATAAATTCTTTTTAAATTATAAAATAAACCAAACATAGACCTTAGCAGCTATTTTTTTCTAGATCATACTCTGACTAGAAAATCTCCAAAAATATGGTAAAAAGATTATATTTTCCTTTTCAATTCGGTAGTCACTAAAGTGCTTCAGGTTTGAAAATTACTCAGCCTGTGTTTTCCTAGGTTGCACCATTCAAGGAGTAAATGATGTTGTATAAAAGTAATTAACAGCATTTTTTTGCTTCATTTCTACCCATTATTGCAGCACTTCCAATCACTTTCCATCTTCTTAATTACCTGCTTTTATATATAGGTGAATTCAGAGGGGCAGCTAATTTTTGCAAACAAACTCAGCTTCCATGAACTCAAAGATCTCTAAGGTCCCCAAGAGTCTTGAAGTTATCTAAGGCCACCTATGTGTCATGACTGTCTGGCCACAAGGACACCTCCACAAAGCTGTCACCACCATTACTACTGCTCCAGCCAGTACCAGAAAGTGGCCCAGCTGAGCCTTGAGTTGTGAGATCCCTCACACTTTTGAGGGATTGGAAGCAGCACTTGAAATTACAACCCAAGTTAAGGACATGGACACTTAAGTCCAGGAGAACAAGGAAAGAAGCATTCCCTGAGATGTGTGAAAAATCTGAGATAATCAAGAGCATTTCAGATCCCAGAATATGAAAGAACAAGATCAACCTTCCTGGAGGTACTCAAGCTTTCAAACAAGCAGAGCCCATTCCCTGTCCTGATTCCTAAAACAACATAATCTAGCAAATAGAGAACCTTTGAGTAAATACTGGTTTAGACCCAGTTCTACAGAGATTCAGAGCAAAAAGAAACTTGGTGGACTATTGCTTTTCTCCTTCAAAACTACTGGGTTCCATGAAACAAAGCTAAAGATCTAAATATATAAGGCTACCCCATTTCTGAAACCCAACTTCCACTGCACCACATTCAATAGCTTCAAACAGGATAGTGCCTGTCCCATCCTTTATCTGACACCAAAAACATAATTGGCAGGTTCCATTTTAGTTTGAGAGAAAGAAGTAGGATGTTTGTTCTTTATGACAATATCTGATTCATATGTGAAATGAACTGAAGTTTTTCTTTGTTCTTGAAAGGAAAGAGTGATTTAAACAGATTATTAAAGTAGATTAATAATTACTAAGCGTAGGTCACAATTTTTAAGAAGAAACCCCTTAAAGTAGAAAATAACTTGTTGACAAATGAAATTTGAATCAAACTCCCTTGTCAAATGAAGGAGAGACTCTTCTCCATCTGCCCACAGCCTGAGACATTCAGGGAAGGAGGAGGGTCCAAAATCAGTCCTCAACTTTGTCACAATACAGTAACTTTGTTTTATTTCTCCATTATCCCAGAGAGGAAAGACAGACTGAGGTCCCCAAAAACTGGGAAAGACATCTCTCAGCTCATTATAAGTGTCACATCACGTGATGTCTTTTGAACTGAGCATCTCTATCATTGAGACATGGCCACTTCCTGATGAAATGCTCTGTGTCAGTAGATCACTGGCTGTCCCTCCCACCACCCCACATCCTTCATGTGAGAGCACATACTCTTCAGACATCTTGACGTGGTGATGATCATTCCAAAGGAGGATGTAATCAACTGTTTCCGCCGGGCCACATACCATGAACCTTTCATTCATATTCATGGGCCAGAAGTTTCACCTGTTGTGTTGAGGTCTTGAATAAAATCAGATTATAAATGCTAAGTTTGGCAGCACTTCTGTCCTTAAGCTTCTTCAGGAAGAGACCTGCTTTGGGCTAGGTTTTCTTCCTTCACCAGTAGCCGATGCTGAGTTATCAGGCTGGATACCAGCCTAGTGCACACTCTTAGGTTAGGAGATCATGTGGGGACTCTTTCCTTTTAAATGCAGTAATATAAACTAAACATTAAATAGGGTGTAATGTTGTACATATAAAGTATATACATGGACAGGCGTATGTACACATAAGAAATACAGCATTTAGATGCTTAGAGATGAATATTCTTTCACATACCATTGGAGGAGTCCAGGAGCAGAAAACGCAGACCAGCAGAGACGTTACATCCATGCAGTACAGAGTTAAGAAACCAGCAATAGACAGCAGGAGTTAAACTCCTGCTCTACCTTTTACCAGCCATCAGAGCTTAACCTCTCTCTACCTGTTTTCTCATCTTTGAACAGGAGATATTCATAGTTTCTTCCTCCAAGTGCATTATAAAAAATAAATGAGACAATATGTCTGAAGTGTTCCTGACAGCACCTGCCTGTGGAGAATGATCAATAAATGGAAACCATTAGTATCAGTCTTGTCTGCATGTAGTTGAGACCCCATGGTGGAGAGGCAAGAGAGCAGCTTTGCTGGTCGCTGGGAATGATAGAGACTCATAATGGAATAAGGGCAATGAGTGCTGGATGACTTCCTAAAGTATGTTGCTGATCTCCCCCGGTATATTTGGGGTTTGCAGACATTTCACATTCCACTGTGCATATTTATGATGCTCCACAGCCTGCTGTCTGATTTCTGAGTGCCAGCTATAAAACTGGCCACATGGCTTTTATGTGTGGTTTATTTAAGACACCACTGACACTGGAGTCATTTGCAGTGGAAACCTCAGTGGAACTTAAGCTGCTAAGCCCCCAGTTGCAGCTCCCAAATCAGGTCTTACAGCACAGAAAGCACTAGCCTTAGCTCTGTACTTCCTCATCCAATGCTCTAAACCACCCTATGGCCAGAGATCAGTGTCCTCACCCATTGTGTAATGTTCCTATTCTTTTTGTAGTTCATCCATGAAAGAACATCAAAGAAGCACAGGGTTTGTTAGAATAGTTCAGTTACAAGGAACAGAAAACTCACATAGCAAAATCTCATGGAGTTGCTGACCCAACTTGGTATTGGAAAGGACTCAGTTTTTTTTTCTGCTTCTCAGCTCTGTATCTGCAGCATCCCCTGCATCCATGGCAGTTTTAGGATGATTGTTGCCAACTTCACACAGACCTTTGCTTTCCTCCATAACCAGGGGGAGAGAGACAGCCTCAGTCACAACATTTCAAGCCAGAGTGTGGCATGCTTAAGGTTTTTTCCTTAACCCTTAAAATCCTGTAGGGAACCAGTCGGGAGCTCTCTCTGCTGCTGCACTAGGATTAGCCACCTCTGAAGCTCAGGGCTGCATGGAGAAACAACATGTGGATAACAGGAGGAAAGGAATAATGGATACTGGAAAGGAGCAGCAAATACCCATTATAGACATAATGTGCTTGGACGTGGTGGAGGGATCTTAAAATTCTATGGCCTTAGCTCTATCTGTTCCCAAAGGGTAAGTGATGTTTTAAAGTGGTATGTATTAGAGAAGACTTCAGCCCCTATCATGCATATGCACAGCACCCAGGAATATTATTTTTCATGAAGACTGATACCAGACAAATACAGCACAATTCTAGGGCAAGGGATCCGGGACCCCTTTGGCTATATGAGTTCATCAACGTCCCAAACACCACAATCACGTTGTAAAGTTCCTTTCTGCTTCTAACCTCTCAATTGCCAACACATCATTTTTACTCCTTGTGGTTTTCTACATGTTAATTCATTTAACTAGTGTTTACACCAATATGGTGTATGCAAAAGCTGTAATCACCACGGAGTGACTACAAATAAAGCAGATGCTGCTGATTGGCAGGATTGGCAACTTAAATACAAAATCTTGAGCAATATTACCATAGGTACATGATTTTCTGAAATAGTGAAAAACTCTTGGAAAACTTCCAAACAAAACAAAGAACAATCATCCGTCAATTTACATAGTAGTTACTTTCCTAGAAAATTCAAGAAATACGTTATTTTTATGTGTAACATAGGGACAGTTCTAGGCACAGATAATTATAAATACATTTCTTGTTTCCATGAACGTCCTGTGGAACACTGGAAATTCACAGAAAGTTCATCATTTTTCTGTATGTGTTGCAGGATGTCTAACATCCTTGGACCATATCCCGCATTGCCAGTGGGTGACTGGGTCATCATGACAACCAAAAATGCCCTTTTCTTTCCAAGATATTCCCTAAAGATGGGCACCCTTGTTGAGAAACAGTGAGATGCAAGAAAATAAAGGATGTGAGTTATGGCTGTCTTTTGGTATTGAGCCAGCCTTGTTTCTATTTCTTGCTGAAACTTGCCTAAAGGCAGTGAGCTAGGGACTGGGCCACATGGGACTAGGCAATAGACAAATCAAACAAACAATATGCATTTTCTGAACTGGTATTGTTGAAAGTCAGTCTTTTTTTTTTTTAAGATTTTTTGCATAGAAGTGGGGTGCAGGGCAGAGGTGCAGGGGGAGAAGATTCACCAGACATAGAATGCAGAGCAATACATGTGGACCTACTGAAATACACTGCTAAAAGGAGCAGCAGTGAAACAGGAGCGGTCTGCTGTGCCATATGTGGATTAGCATCCTGGCAGAGATCAAATTCAGGCCATTGTGGTGGGCTTTTGTGGTGGTAGCACTGAGGCTTAACCCCTAGGCCACCAGGAGGAAAGAGAAAGCCACACTCTTGGTACTGCCCTAAGTCTCCTGTGTTAAAAAGGCTTCAAAAAAATTTGAAGTTTCAAGGTACTCCAAGCTTGGAAAAATCTAGCAGCTGTGGTCATGGATTTCTCTGCAGTTTTGTTTATTTTATTTTTTTTAAAGATTTATTTATGTATGCATACAAGAGCTGGGGTACAGGCCAGAGGTGTGGGGGGGTGAGAGAATCCACCAGACAGAGTGGGGAGCATAACAGGCAGATCAACAGAAGTACACTGCTGAGGGGAGCAGCGGGCACAGCAGGAGAGGTCTGCCGGGCCATGTGGGTCCCTTCCCTGGCCGGCAGCAGGGACCGAACTTGTGCTGCAGAGGCTGCGGTTTGCTTCATAGTGCGTTGCTTAACCCACTGCGCCACTAGGGAGGGCCCTTTTTGTTTATTTTTAATGGAAAGGGCTAAAATGCCATGCTGCTATGATGGGCAGGTGGTAGTAGGCCAGAGCATAGCAAAAAGAGAATCAGCTTGACAAATCCTACCCCTTCTTTCCCTGTCCCTGTTCCTAGATTGTTGTACAATCATTGTTGGAGAAATCACCTGAACCAGTAGGTTGGTTCCACCAGAAAACCATGATTTCTAACCATACTGGGCTCTCAATGATGCACTCAATCCTTTGATTTCACTCTACTTGTCACCCACAGTGTGACTCTCAATTTTTCCATTCTCATCAAGCACTTAAATGCCAATTTGTCATCTCATGCTCTGTAGAAGATTTTTGTATATTTTGAGACAACTGATATTCTCCAGAAGAACTTTCTACTTTTCATCTCAATATTTCTTTCCCTCTTCACAACAGGAAGCAAATTTTAATCATGCTGCCTGTTGATCCCTCTTCTGAGGGAATAGGCACCATTGATTAAAGAGCTTCGTTTTTAAAAAATGTCAGAGCAGTTATTGTTTATTAACTGGCCAGATCGCAAAAGCAATCACAGCAGACGTCTTAGTGCCTCTTCTAACAAGACTGTTGATCTGATCTTTCTTGTTGCCAGTATCTCCACCTTCTACAAAACAGGTGGTTTTCTTGTTTATTCCACCTTGTGCGGGAGGTAATTTGAAGGGTCATTGGAAGTTGCTTGCTCTTGGGAGCATTTTCTAACCGTGTATGTGGATCTCCATGCAGTCAGATCTTCCATGCAGATGATGCCACATTTGTTGAGAATGGAGCAGTTGGTGCATTATATGTTAGGACCATTTACTTCTTGTAGATTTTTGCTGCAATCATGCCTGTAGATCAGTTCATTTCTGAGTTAAGGTTCGGGTATCCCCTGCAATATATGGTTTCGCCATTCTCAGCATTTTAGCTGAAGCCAGGTTGAGCTTAACAAAAATGCCATTGAAGACCTGGCAAAGGTGAGAAGCTGCAACAGCTTTTGTCCTTTTGGGCTCACACCTCTGATCCTGATGACAAATGCTTGGAGAAATTCTTTTAAGAATTTCCGGCACATCAGAAACCTTCTTTTCTTCTTCTCTATACCCTACGTGGTTCCAGCTAGAAGAAGAACTCAGTTTTTCCCTTTGAACTGCCTTCTCCCCTAAACTTTATTTGAAGATGTGCTGTTAAAGCCTTTGGTTGCAAGTAGAATCCAATTTCAATGCATTTTAGCCAGAGAAAGGGATTTCGCTTTGAGAAATTTGGGATGTCTCAAAAATCCCACCAGTAAGAATGTCAGAAAAGGAACTGAACAAGAATTGCAAAGACATCCCCATTCTTTCCTCCCTTCTTTTCTGCTCACTTCTGCTTCTCTTTACACTAGTTTCTTGTGACTTCTTGTCCACATGGAACAAGCCCAATTCCAGGGGAAAGACTCTAACTGGTCCAACTTGATTAGATCTAATACCTTGGCCAAGTACAGCTAAATTGGTTTAACAGGGATCAGATTTACTCTCCTGCCTGAAACAACTAAACAAACAAAATACAGAAACAAATGTGTTTTGAACCTAGATACCAGCAGGTGCAAACAGTGATCTCCCAGGGAGGAAAAACAGACTAGGTGAGTTTTATGACTGACCCAGTTCAGTGCCTAAGAGAGCTTCTAGGCTGTAGAACAGGGAGCCCAAGGGTCTGCTTGGGTTGAGAAAACAGCTGGGAGTTCAGGGAGGTCATGATAACTGGAGGTATTAGGACAGAGTATGAGGGAGAAGAGAGTAGGAGAAGGAAGGAAAAAAGGAAGGAGGGACAGGAGGGAGGGAGGGAGAGGAGGAGAGAGGGAGGGAGAGAGAGGGAGAGAGAGAGAGAGAGAGAGAGAGAGAGAGAGAGAGAGAGAGAGAGAGAGAGAGAGATCACCAATACATACTAGTACATATACCTATAAGGAAACTACTGGAGACCAGTCAGCCCACAAGCTCTGGAATGGTTTGTTTCCAGCAGCTCCAAATGGTAAGTCTCATAATTACCAAGGCCAGCAGAGCACTCAGAAGGATATCAACTGAGTCATGGGGACATTTTAATCCTCCAGCCTAATAAAGTTTAAAAGTAGACCTGAAAGATCCAACAGTTTCCAAGTCACTGAATAGCTTCCCCAGAGGGAAATTACAGAAAAGTCTAGCACCCAACAAGTTAAAATTCATGATTCCTACATCTAATCAACTCCCTGGCCAAGGGAAGGAAGCAGGCAAGCAAGAGGAAGGAACAATGAATGCTCTATCAAGAAATTTTATTCATGTTCTAGTCTCTGCTCTCCCATATTAGGTTATTATTTTTTTCTTTACACACCAGAAGTATTGTTTGGCTTATTACAAAGAGCCTCTATGGTGAACAAATGGAGTATCCGAATGAGAAGACCAGACAAAAGAGCACAAGGAATTTTCTGTTGATGGAGAGTCCCTTTCTGTTTTATTTGCCTCCTCTCCTTGCCTGCTCTCCTGAAAGTTCTCATGTTCTCAGTCTGGCTCTCTTGCCTTTCCTTCCTTTTCCAGCTTGTTTAATTGAACACCGGACGCATGGCTAGTTTGGGGAGGAAAACTTGTTTCTTGTCTCTGATTTCTAAACTTAAAGATTTTACTGGTTCAGGCGTAATTCTCAAAGAAGGGGTACTTCTCACTATCCACCGCCGCTAGTAGTTGAGTGCCTTCTATTCTGCCCACTACCCCAGTTCTGGGGTCATGCCCCCAGCAGGTAAAGGGTACCCTAGCCCCGCTGTTTGCCTGGAACTCACCTGCCCTGTCAGAACCTCGGCTCCAGCTGCATCTGCCCAGATTGCAAACATGTTCTCACCTCTACTTTTTATTCAGATGAAATCTCTTTTTGTCATAGTGTGGGGACAACTAAGTCTGAAGGGGCTGCTGCTGAAGTGTGGGAAAGTGAAGGGGAGTCAGGAAAGGGCGAAGAGAGCAGACAAAGGGAGGGGGAGAAGGGGTCAGGGCCGGAGACCGGTAGATAGAAGGACCGCTCTGTAGCTAGAGAGAAAAGCAAGAGTAAAGCAGCAAAGCGACCAGACACCATGTGGACAGGGGGAGGAGAGAAAGCAGAAGGGGCAAGGTAAAGCCGAACATCCAAGCTGCCAGACCCCAGATCGCTAGAAGCGAGACTGGGCGGAGGGGTCCGTGGGCGCTGCGGGACGGGTGCAGCTGGAAGGCGTGCTCCTGTCCGCAGCCGGCCGCGATGAGCGAGGCCAGCCGGGTGTGCTCGGGCTACTACAGCCTCAACCACAGCTTCGTGGAACCCTTCCAGTGCCCCCGGCGCGGGGAGGGGGCCACGCTCCTCTACTGCTGCGGCTTCGCCGACCTCAAGTACTGCTGCGGCGAGCCGGGGAGCTACTTCCCCTACAAGCACAGCTACATGTGGAGTCTCAGGTGGGCAGGGCAGGGGCCGGCGGGCCCAGGGCCGGGGAGGTACCGAGCAGCTCCGCGCCGGGGGCACAGAGGTCGCCTGCCTCCCAGCGACCGGCCGAGGGAGCGTGCCTCCGAGGGCGGGTGCAGGCTCAGCGCAGCAAACTCGCGGGGTTCGGAGCTGCCCAGAGGACCAGACCCGGTTGGTGCCGCCCTCCCTCGGGCAAGGGTTGGGCTGTGGCCGCCAGAGCTGCGAATTCCGCCTCGGATCCCAGGCGAGGCGCGCGGGAGCAGCGCGGACTCTGCGCCCAAGGCGCACCCACCGCGGTCCCGCCGGCCGCGCTGTTCCCCACCCGCCTCGCCTCGGGCACTGCCCGGTACCTCCGCCTGGGACCTGTCTCAGCAGGTGGCTCTGCTGGCAGGGAGAGAAAACACGCAGATCATTTAAACCGGAGGGGTTTCTTTGTTTTTATCTCTTCCTGATTTGTTTGAATATTTGCTGTATTTGAATAGAAAGGAGTTCTTTAGGGACTGACGTTACGCTTTTAACTAACACTCAGTATCTGAAGGCTCTTGAGGGGTGCGAAGGGTTTGTGCCAAGGGACTGGCTGTATTCTATAAAATATCAAAAAGGGATATGTGTGTCCGCGTACTCGCGCTCGTGAGCGCGCGTGCAAGCGATTGGATTTGCAGTTTGCTCTTTTTCTATGATCGGTAACCTCGACCCGAATTGTAGACCCCAGAGAGGTAGCGTTTTAGCTGCGGTGATTACACACTCTGGAGAACCTTTCGAGGACATCCCGCTTCTCACACCTGAGCCCTTTGCCTCAGTGAAAAGTGAAGAGACTTTCTAAGGTGGAGTCTTTCTTTCCTCTTCCTCGGATGACGGGAGTTTTGTTTATTCCAACTAGTATTTATGCCGTTATTTTCATTATGAAGTGCTGTTTTCCCGTTCCACTTAAAGGACTGCGGACTTTGAATTTGATTATTTCGTTTGGACTGGAGAATGAATGGGGTACAGATTAAAGAACTAAATACCCGGCACACCAATTAGCATGTTTGGAAAAAGACAGTCTCTGCTAATAAGAGGATGAGTATTATTCTTCTCAGTGTCCTAGCATGGTCCAAAATCAGGTAGACACATAATTTTTCTACAGTAAACACCTTTAAATGTTGAAGCAAAAAAATTTTTATGTATTGCAAGCGTCAAAGTTACCTCAAAGTAGTGCTTCCCATATTAACAAGTTCAAGACACAAAGTTGTATTGTACCAGAGTAGGGCAAAATATCAGAAATTCTATTTTTGTCATATGGGAAAATACTGCACTGGCATATCATCTGGCCATTTGGAAAATAACAGTAAGCCAGCTCTGAGTTTCTGGAGGTGTTAATAATGGTGGCAGCACCTCCAACAGAGACTAACAACTCTAAAGTCAAACTCAATTGGAAAATGTGTCTGGGATTCTCAGATCCTTGATATTTCCAAAGTGCTAAGGATATAAAACCTTCCTAAGATTAATGAGGGCACAAAGTAGCAAACAACTTGCTGGGGTCTTCATTTAGCACTGACAAGATCCAACTCAACTCTTGAAACATAATTTCAACTGGTGCTCTCAAATGAGACCTTGTTAAACCTTAGAGTCTTGTTACTAGAAGAGCTCTGAGAATATAAGGGGGAGGTTTAAAAAAAAATTACAGCTTCATTTTCCTCATATTCTTTGATCTCTACCTGTCATTTAAAACAGTCCAAAAATATTTTGCAAAAACTATTTCAGAGGCCACTAGCATTTGTCCAGAGATGCTGCAGTTGCTGGAGCTGGAGCTGCTCCCAGGTAAGTGAAGTTGCTAATAGGAGAATTGCTACATTAATGTGATGGCAGCTTCAGACCCTCTCTGTGGGTTTGAAAAGCAAACTGCCATATGGTGCTGTGAAGAAAGGATAATTCTGTTTTCTGTGTCTGCTGCACTTCCATCCCTCTTATTAATCCCTAGCTTCTTACGTTATTTTCCTCAGGATTTAGGAGAATAATGCTTATTGCACGAGGCTACACATACATGTATAGGTATTTTAGGTGATTCCTAGAACTCCATCTTTATTCAGAGTTTATATCTAAAGTTGTGCCCATATAAAGCAATATTTCTGTGGAGTAGAACTGTACTGCTGAAACCATTTGACAAGATTATGAAAACCTTTTTTTATAACAGAAGGCAGAAGTACTATGCTGTTTTTGTTTTTTCTTCCAAATTTCCTGGTTATTTAATTGTGCATATTTAAAGTCTACAATATAAATGTTTAATTTGTGGATAAATTTATCTTTAAATTAACTAAATTACAATTTTACTTTGAATATTTGAAAAACAATTGGGTTCTTACTTCAGAAATCTTTCCAGATATCTGTCCTCCTCTCTGCTCTATGTGCTAGATAATATTAAGTAAATTATGTTCCCATGTGTTTGGGTGTAGACCTAAATTTCCCTGACACATGCAATCTACAAAAGTCTGTTTTGGTACAAATAGACACAAAAGAGTGGTTAACAAAGTCAGGGCATTTATCCATCCCTGAGACAAGACTGCCCCAAGTACTGTGGCTAGCTCCTGTTTAAATAAATAGCTAGATACTGACTCTTGCCAGATTACTGAATCTTCATCCGTGTGCAAGGCTGTGGGGACTGGGCTGACACCAATAAACCAAGCACAAGAGTCTGCATAAAGCATTCATGAAACAACATTTTGTAAAGTAGAACTGTGAGCCATATCTGTGGTTCAGGAGGCAGTTTTTAAATTTCAGGGGTGCACTGCCGCTCTCAAATCAAGGGCAAGTGGGGCAAGCTTAGGTGCCTCATTTATAATTTTCTTCTCCTTTCTCCCAAAGCAACAAAAGGATAATGTAGCTAGTATCCCTGGTCAAATTCTCCCCTCCCTCCCTTCTGGCATACATCAAATTATTCAGGGTCCTGATTTTGGGGAAACAGCAAAAGCCTAAATAAAGACAAACCACCGAGAAAGTAATGAAAAACATCATTACTTTTTAACAATCATGTCAATGATCATTACTTTTCTATGATGATTACTTTTTAGTTATAATAAGTGAATCAGTCACAACTCAATTGTTAATTGACTTCCTCTTATGGTACAAATAATACAGCTAAGTACTCTATTAAACACTTTAAACAAATGTGCATGACACTATGGGAAAGTCAGTAGAAGTATCTTTTCTCGAGCAGCCTGAAATCTAATTGTATATGTTTACACATTGAAACATGCATATGGCTCAAGAAAAAGTAAAGTCCTGGTTTGCAGATTAGTATTTCACAGTAACTCTTTTACCAAACTCCCCTTTCTATTTCAAAGTATTTGGTTCAAAGGTCTATGACAACTATTATTATTTCTCAAATATTTATCCTCATGGGAAAGAATTGTTAAAATTAGCACAGAGCAAATAAAATTAGACATGCATTTTATTTTTAGAGTCTCTTCCTTAATGCTAGAAGTCATTGGTGCTATGGTCTTTCAGAAAGGAAAAACTCAAGTGGAGCTTGAGCTTTACATAAATTTCATGACTATTTTTTCCTTTTTCAAGTTCTCTTTTGCAATAGTTGTGATTTTGTATAGTAGTAGATGACATCTCACATACACATCTCCAAAAGGAAAGTTTTACATTTCTAGTAAATATCTGTGTCACTACTTCTGCAGAAGTATTTTCCTATTCATTTTGGCAAAACTGATCTTTCCTTCTAAACGATATTATAACAGAAGCTTATTTCTTTGAGATTTTTTGGAACTCATTGTTAGAGAACAATGTGACGTTTGCTTGTACTATGAATTCACATAATATTCTATATTCATATTAACATAAAGGTGTAGAGAAGCTGAAGTAAGAATTACTTTACTTTTACTGGTGGAAATTGTTGAACTACATACATACTCAATCATAAACTGTTTATACTAAAATATAACTGGGTTATCAATGTCTGCGAACAAGAACTAATGATATATAAACCTTCTCTAGAGCTTATGTGATAGTCACAATGCTTTTTCTGTTTTCCCCAGCATTGGTGCCCTGATTGGATTGGGAATTGCTGCCCTTGTTTTGCTTGCATTTGTCATCAGCGTCTGTGTCCTTTGCTATTTATTTCTGTATACAAAACCTCAAAGATTAGACAATGGCCTTAAACTTCAGCATCTAGAGACTTCTTCCACTCAAGAAGGTAATTAGTATTCATTATTTGTAATCAATTACCTGTATTCTATTCAAAACCATAACCTATACCTAGGTAACTGATCATACTGCTAACAGTGAATCTTTTTTAGAAATTCAGTTCATTATACATCTTTGAAAACAAAAATACATCTGAAATTAGGCCTTAAGGATGAAATACCTTAGCTAAATAGTGCCCAAGTTAAAAATAGCAGCAAGATATAAATGTTTTGTAAAATAATAAATTGATCCAGTAAATCCACTTGTGTGTATTTATATCTCAGTTATAAAGCTTTTAGCCTTCTGGAATTCTTAGATTTTGTTTTTGAAGGAACCAAAGAATTCAAATAAGCAGAGGAATAAAATATCTGATGATTATACCTCAGAGTTGCATTACTATAGATTAGTCAATGATCCGTTAAGCATTAACTTGTAAATCTTTGGGTGTGCAGAATTCAGAAGAGGCATATAAAATAATCCAGTGGTATATAAGAGAAATAGAAAAATAAATAGGAGATAGTCTTTGTTATTGAATAGATTATAAACTAGTTAAGATATAGGTGTGTGTGTGTATTGTGTACATAAACTAGAAAGACATTTTTATATGGTTTGTGGGTTTGTTATTTCAACTAAAAAGTGCTATACAAATAATTACTATCATAATGAAATTCAGTCAGAAAGATTTGTTTAAATTATTGTGAATATGAATCTTTATCAGTGTATTTAAACTAATAATCATGAATTCATTTTGAGATATATATTTAGAACATATATTTTAATAAAAATGTGGCATATATGGAATAGAAATAGTATAAATGCATATATATAGGTTATATAAATGTTAGTGTTCATAACTTTCATTTAAAAAGAAATGAAACCTATTTTTTAAAAGAAAATTCCCTGCCAGGGCCTCCCCGGTGGCGCAGTGGGTTCGGCAATGCACTATGAGGCAAACCTCAGCCACTGCAGCACGAGTTCGATCCCTGCTGCCGGACAGGGAGGGGACCCACATGGCGCAGCAGACCTCTCCTGCTGTGCCCGCTGCTCCCCTCAGCAGTGTACCTCCGTTGATCTGCCTGTTCTGCTCCCTGCTGTCTGTGGTGAATCCTCTCACCCCCCCACCACACCTCTGCCTGTACCCCAGTGCTTGTATGCATAAATAAATAAATCTTTAAAAAAAAAAAAGAAAATTCCCTGCCAATATGATCTATTTTAGCTAAGTCCTAAAACTTATATTTATGGAGTACATGCTCTGTGACCTTATCAAACATACTACCACCACCTCATGATTGCATTAACTCCAGTTTCTTCTCTCAGAAGTGCTCTCTTAGAGGGTGAACTGGGTCACCAAGTAAGAGGCCAAGATCCCATTGGAGCTCTCTCTCTCTAAAGCCCTGTTTGGAGATTGCACAGTCAATTTGACAGGCTGTTACTTGAATTTAGTCCAGTGGCTTAGAACCAGTTAGAACACAGGCAAAATGAAGCAGTAGATTAGTGATTATCAGATAATCAGATTGTAAAATCAAATTCTGTTTCAATTGCTTGGATAATTCAAAGGAACCGTTTTTAAATTTTACTGTGCATAAGAACCACCTCGGGAATTTGTTAAAAATGAAAATCTCAGAATCTGTATTTTTAAACAAATAGTTCCTTCCTTCGGTCCTTGCTCCTCAGTCGTACCTTTCCAAAGAGCAGTCAGCTGTGAAACCTAAGTCAGATCACTCCAACCAGCCACACTGGCCACTTTGCCGTGCATTCAGACTCCTGCCTCAGTGCCTTTACACCTGCCGTCACCACTGTTTAGAGTGCTTTAGCCTTTGCTAGCACCACAACTTACACGTTCTTTAAATCTTCTTTAAAGGTCACCTTCCCAAGGAGTTCTTCCCCTAGTCACTCCATCTGCATTTTCAAGTCACCCTCAACATTTCATACCCTTTCCTATTTTATTTTTCTCCTAAGTATTTACCACTAATATACATTTTACTTATCTATTATCTAACATTTATACACTGCAACTAGAAAGTTCCAGGAAAGTAGGAATTTGTGCCTGCTTTGTTCACTACTATGTTCCCAGTGCTAGGAACACTTAAGAGATGTTTGTTGAATGAACTGAATAGAGTCACCACATCTCTTTTGTAGGTGCATGTTTATTGTCTCTGTTTCAGTCACTGAACACTTTATTCTGTGCTTCTGCCTTACAATGCATAGTGCTAAATAAAAATTGGTTGTTTTTCCTGATTCATCTCAGAGACTGCTTCAAAATTTTATTTCATGTTGGTTCTGAGAACAGAACCAGGTGAAAGAATTAGTTTACTTGTAGTTTTATTGCTGTGTGGTTAAGGAGATCCATTTAATACACTTCCTATGTAGTTAGATAAACTTGCTTTCTTGTAAAGAAATGTCCGTATTGTGACCTCTCAAGATGATATTTATCAGGTGAGCAAATTAATTCAATACACCTTTCTGAGTGCTTGCTCTTAACGCAGGGTTTTATATGATTATTGTATTCCTGCTGCTTTCAAATGAGGTAATTTTGGTCCCTTGGGTTGATTTTAACTAAATCAGATAGAGTCTAGAAAAAAATTCATGAAACAAATGGCACTGGAACAGGAAGAGAAAATCATTCAAATTTGAAAGTGACACACTGAAGTGATAATTAAAAAATATTGCTGTACTCACTCTTAATAAATATGTTTGCTTCATTCCAGTAATTCTGTCACTTAGAAACAGATGCCAGTGTTCCAGCATTGAGAAAACAGAATCTTAGTCTGTTGAAAGACTACCTTAAAGGTTAAGAACATAATAAAATATTTGCATAATAATTGAACAAATTAACATTAAATCAGAAGATTGGTTTTCCTAGTTACTACTCCTTTCTTTCAAAACTATCTGTCAATCTCTCATTAGTTTAGATTACTTATTATAGTTGAAACTTGTTCATTACAGGCAATTTGTGTAGTCTAAAGGAAGCTAGTTACTAAAACTATCTCAGGACACTGGACTTTTTCCACTATAAATATCAATAGTCTAAGTTTAAAATAGCCTAATTTTATATCATTTTTGCCAAGATTTTCTCTTTTATGTATCTTATTCTATTGTGCTCCAGCCCTCTTTGTGTTTACAGTGTAAGGCTTTAGACATGTTGAATTGATCCTGAAAATGCAGGTCTCTAGTAGTAACTGGAGAGTTTAATTGAGCTACCTCCAGGGCTCACTTTGTACTGATATGCTATTGCTAAGCAATTGATTGGCCTTAAATTGTGTCTGTAATCACTTCTCTCCTTTTTAAAAAACTTGTGTGTTTTGAGTTATGACTGTTTCAAATGCCAGTGTTTAAAAGAACACCATCGCTTATAAATTGTACAGTATTGTACCGATTGAGCAGAAGAGGGTGTATAAGGGATGTCTTTCTGAGTGACACTCCTGATGTGAGGGCTCATTTAGTAATATGTGAAAGAAAGAAAGGCTGCTAGAGGAACAATGACATGGGTGACTGTCTTAGATCCCTGCTTCTCAAACTTTGCCATTAGAAAATCCTTAAAGAGAAATGAGAAAGGAATGTGTTCTTGAATTCTAAGAGTTAGAGTGGAAAGGTTTGTCTTAGCTTTGTAATGTTTAAATTACTTGAAGTTTTCTGTTTTATTTTTAAAATTTATAGGAATTTGGTCAAATAATATAATGGCTTGTTTTACTCCAAAAATAACATCTCTTCCCCATATCTGAGTACAATTAATGCTCCAGAAAGATAAAGAAAACTCACATATAGTTAAGATAGCCATTGAGAGGAGAACAGGGTTGGATCCAAGAGAGGAGTTCTTAGAAGCAGAATTATTTTTAAGGTTTATTTTTTATTTATGCATGCATGCAAGAGCTTGGGTGCAGGCCAGAGTTACAAAGGAGATGAGAGGATTCACCAGAGACAGAGTGGGGAACAGAACAGGCAGATCTGCTGAGGGGAGCAACGGGTGAGACAGGAGAGGTCTGCTGCACCATGTGGGTCACCTCTCTGGCCTAGGCTCAAACTCATACTGTAGCACCTGCTGATAGTTTCATAGTGCTAAGACTTAACCCCTTGCACCACCAGGGAGACCCAAGAAGCAGAATTTCTGATGAAAAAATTCACCCGCTGGGAGCTGTTAGCAGAGCTGCTTGGCACAAACAACCAAACAAAAAAGAGTTGTATAGACAATATTGAGCCTGTCTGGTGGTCTCTTTTGTAAGGGCAGGAGATAGAAATGAAAAGAGGTTAGTAGATCAGCAGTAAGGTATGATTGCCTAGGAGAAAAACATAAGTTACATGTAGAATACTGCAAAAGGAAGCAAATCTGAAGATCATAAATTGTTTTTTTCTGTCTTTGAACAAAATAGTACTCAGACTGGCTCAGAATGGTCTGCTGTATTTTTTCTTAGGAAACCACCTCTCTCGATTCACTTCCATGGTAGGAAAGTTAGAAAATAAAGAGAAACAAATAAGTCACCCATTTTCTCACCACTAAAGAATAAGTTATTAATATGGTAAATGTGTTTCATGGATAGCTATCTATGTATCTATCTGTGTATCTATCTATCTAATCTACCATCTATCTGTAACACAAAGGGGAAGGAGTGGGTCTTATACTTTTTTTCACTGAACAATATTAGCATCTTTCTTTTTTAAATACATTTGTCATCACTTTTTTTTAAAATTTATTTATTTATGCATATAAGTACTGGGGTACAGGCCAGAGGTGTGGGGGGTGAGAGGATTCACCACAGACAGAGCGGGGAGCAGAACAGGCAGATCAACAGAAGTACACTGCTGAGGGGAGCAGCGGGCACAGCAGGAGAGGTCCGCTGCACCATGTGGGGTCCCCTCCCTGTCCGGCAGCAGGGATCGAACTCGTGCTGCAGCGGCTGGGGTTTGCTTCAGAGTGTGTTGCTTAACCCACTGCGCCACCAGGGAGGCCCCTGTCATCACTTTTAATGGTCCCATTTTGTTGTCTTAGTGGCAATGTAATGCTTTTTTATCATTTAACATCTTCCAGGAAGTTGCAAGAAAAGTATAGTGAAGGTAGTAATTGTTAATAATTTGCCCCATTTGGTTGCCATAGGGTTTCTCTCCATGAATATACAATAATACAAATATTACTTGAAATAGTTTACAGATATCATCATGCCTTTTACCATAAATATTTTAGTATATATTTCCTAGGGATGGGACTTTTTTCTTACATAGTAACAGTACATTTATCAGTCACAAAATATGGTAATGTTTATCTAATCAGCAGTTCACAGTTATTTTTTGCCAGTATCTTTAATAGCTATTTTATCTAGGATCTAGCCAGAATCACATCTTACAAACAGTCATGTTTCTTCAGTCTTCTTTAATTCTCAGCCTTCATCTTTTATGATCTTGACATTTCTTAAAAGTAAAGCTAGTTATTTTGTATAACAGAGCTCAATTTAAGTTTGTCTGATTATGCACTTTGAGGAATAGTTATATTCTCAGGGCATATAATCAGGGATATTAGTTTCATTAATAGTGATGTGTTCTATTAGTGGTGACATCTTGGATTCTTTCGTTAAGGTTGGTTTGTTGTTCTCATCCATTATAGAGTCACAATTTTCTCTTTCTTTACATTACTAAGTAATTTGTGGAGAGGTACTCTGACACTAAGAAGTATCCTGTTGTTCATCAAACTTCCCCCCCTCCATTGATGGTTCTTGGCATTTTTTTTTTCATTCAAAATTCCAAATTAATTAAAAATTATTATTATGACAGTTGTAAAATGTTGATTGTTCTATCCTCATCATTCCAAAGATTTACTAGTTGTTATTCTACTATAAGGAGGCATGTTCCCTTCTGTATTGATGTAGGTATTAGGTTTCACAAATACTTATATGGACTCAGATTCTTTATTTTAAAACATTCTATTACAGTGGGGCCCTGGTTATAATACTAATCCTTTCTAAGGTGTGATCACATTGGTACTGGGTAATTTGTTCTAAGATACTGTAATTTGAATATCATGGTATATAACAAAGCTTAAATAAGGCTGTAATTTTTTTTTGAGGAGACAACTCTCTTTATTAATTGCCAAAATAAATAATCTTTATAATTTTGATTATTTTGACATAATGTTGGGTACCAACTCAATAACTGAATGTAAAATGCATTATTTCTGCAAATAGCCTAAGTCAGAAAAGTTTTTCTTTTTTCTTTAATTATATTTAATTGTATTTGACATCGTTTGTATTCCCCAGGGGGTTCCCACCACCATTTTCACCCGTGCACCATCACCTCAGTCCCTTGTGCTCTTTACGCCTCATCACCGTCTTTGCCCTTCCCTACCTCCGCCCACCCCTATGGTCCCTTGGGTTTATCTTTGATCTTTTGATCTTGTTGAGTTTTTATTTGATTGTTTGGTTGTTTTTGATTATGACTGCCCATTTCCTTTAGTTTTCTCTTGTTTTGTTTGTTGTTTATTTTGTTCTCTTCCCTTTTTTTTTTGTGATTGGTTTTTTCTTTTTTCACATTCCTCCTAAAAGCCAGGCCATCCGATATTTTTCTCTTGCCTTCTGACTTGTTTCACTGAGTATAATTCCTTCTAGCTCCATCCATGTTTCTATAAATGTCTCTAGTTTTTAATTTTTGATTGCTGAATAGTATTCCATTGTGTATATGTACCACATCTTCTTTTGATCCAGTCTTCTACATTTGGGCATTTGGGTTGTTTCCAGGTCTTACCAATTACAAATAGTGCTGCAATAAACATGCGGGTACAGGTACTCTTTTGGATCGGTGTTTTTGTGTCCTTTGGGTAGATTCCTAGGAGTGGGATTGCCGGGTCATATGGTAGTTCCATCTCTAGCAGGCCAAGGAACCTCCATATGGCCTTCCATATTGGTTGGATTAGCTTGCACTCCCATTAGCAGTGTAGTAGAGTTCCCTCTTCTCCACATCCTCGCCAGCATTTATTGTGGTTGGTTTTTTTGATATATGCCATTCTTACTGGTGTAAGGTAGTACCTCATTGTGGTTTTAATTTGCATTTCCCTGATTATGAAAGATGTTGAACATCTTTTCATATGCCTGTTGGCCATGTGTATGTCCTCTTTGGTGAAGTGTCTTTTAAGTTCTTCTGCCCATTTTTTGATTGGGTCGTTTACTTTGATTTTCTTAAGTCTTGTGAGTTCTTTGTATATCTTTGTGATCAGACCCTTGCCTGTTGTGTGGAGCGCAAAGATTACTTCCCATTCCATGGGGTTTCTTTTTGTTCTGTTTATTGTTTCCTTTGTTGTACAGAAGCTTTTTATCTTGAAGTAGTCCCACCTGTTTATCTTCTCTCTCATTTTTATAGCTTTGGGGACTGCCACCTCGAACGCACTGTTGAGATGTATGTCTTGCAGCGTTTTACCTATGTTTTTCTCTATGTATTTTATAGTTCCAGGTCTTACATTTAGGTCTTTTATCCATTTTGAGTTGATTTTCGTATATGGTGTGAGATAATGATCCAATTTCATTTTGATATATATGGTGGACCAGTTTTGCCAGCACCACTTATTGAATAAGCTATCTTTGTCCCAT
This sequence comes from Galemys pyrenaicus, assembly GCA_019455555.1. NCBI lineage: Eukaryota > Metazoa > Chordata > Mammalia > Eulipotyphla > Talpidae > Galemys > Galemys pyrenaicus. Next base: position 5,564,227 of record JAGFMF010011684.1, read on the forward strand.
TGCAGATTCTTTTTTGTTTTTAAAGATTTATTTATTTATGCATACAAGCACTGGGGTACAGGCCAGAGATGTGTGTGGGGGGGGTGGTGAGAGGATTCACCACAGACAGAGCAGGGAGCAGAACAGGCAGATCAACAGAGGTACACTGCTGAGGGGAGCAGCAGGCACAGCAGGAGAGGTCTGCTACACCATGTGGGTCCCCTCCCTGGCCGGCAGCAGGGACCGAATTTGTGCTGCAGTGGCTGCGGTTTGCTTCAGTGTGTTGCTTAACCCACTGCGCCACCAGGGAGGCCCCCATTGCAGATTCTTTGCTCCTTTGTCAAAGATCAGTTGTCCATAGTTGTATGGCTTTACTTCTGTGTTTTCTATACGGTTCCATTGGTCTGTGTGTCAGTCTTTGTACCAGTACCAAGCTGTTTTAATTACTATTGCTTTGTAGTCGAATTTGAAGTCTGAGAGTGTGATTCCCCCATTCCTTTTTCTTAAGTAGAGCTTTGGCTAATCGGGGTTTTTGGTGTCTCCATATGAATTTCATCAATATTTAGTCTATTTCCTTAAAGAATTTCATTGAGATTTTTACTGGTATTGCGTTGAATATGTAGATTGCTTTTGGAAGGATAGAAATAAGGCTGTAATTTATACAACAAAACAAACCACAAAATATTGAGGGAATTTCATTTTTATTGACGTTAAAAAGATGAAATTAAGGGCCTCCCTGGTGGCGCAGTGGGTTAAGCAACGCACTATGAAGCAAACCGCAGCCACTGCAGCATGAGTTCGATCCCTGCTGCTGGCCAGGGAGGG
>JAGFMF010011684.1:5565080-5602452 GCA_019455555.1 Galemys pyrenaicus
CTGCTCTCTGTGGTGAATCCTCTCACCCCCCACACCTCTGGCCTGTACCCCAGTGCTTGTATGCATAAATAAATAAATCTTTAAAAAAAAAAAGATGAAATTAAAAATAATTCAAATTGGAAAAGATTATTTCAAAACCAGAGTTTGCTAATTAAGTAGGTGGGAAAAACCACATTCTAATACTAAATCACTAACTTTTACACCATCATTGTATTTTTTAAAAATAATTTCTTGCTTCAATTTAATTGAAAATTCCCCTTTCATATGCACTCTAAGACCCATGGTTATAGCTTATACAATATCTGTATGCAATTCAACAATAATTAATTGTATGAAAACTTTTCTATATTAAACAAAGAACCCAGGGGATTCAATGACAAAGGTCATTAAACTGATAAACACCAGTTATTGGTTTATATTATGTTACTCAGATTCCTCACTCCTAAATGCTCCCACACATGGTCTAGTTGGCAGCAATCATAATGTGAATTAGAATATAAAGTGATTTAAATGTTAATATGAACGATGTGTCATAAAGTGATTTGATCATGCTGTGGACCAATCATAAAGCAGGGGGTCTATTGTGCTACCTGTTCTTAGCCTTAACATGGCTCAGATCTGGCCTGTGGGGTTCCTTCAAATTCTATCCTGTGTCCTTTAGAAACATGTATATCATCTTCTAAAGTACTTTCCTGCTTTCTGTCACAAGCTGATTCAGGGCATCTTATAATTCCTCTGTTCCAGTCCTAGAATCTACCATTTTGCAAGAAGCCTGGATCATTTCAGTTGGGAAAGGGGTTTAAAACCAAATGATAGGCATGAAAAATTTTACCACTGATTTTGAAGGAGCTACAATTTTTTTCCCTATGATACATATATTGAACATCTAAGTATTTTCCTAGTATAAGTACTAAGTGGAATTTCTTATCAAGGCATGAGCATGTAGCAGTCTTTGGCTACACATTGTTGACTTCATGGTATTATTACTTCAAAAGATATGTATTTTGCTGATTTAATTGAAAGAATAAATTTTATTCTGAATTCATCATATTTGGAGTGAGAGTAGTCATTTACATACTTGACACAACTTCTTTTGTGGTAGCTTATTTGTATCTTACACATATTTTTCTGTTGGCATTTTCATTGCTTTGTAAGACCTTTCCATACAATAACTAAACTCTTCTCACATATATTGCAAATGTTTTCCATGGTTGTTACCTTTTACTTTTGTATGCGATGATTTTTCACTGTAGAAATTTCTCCCTTTAGTCTTACTTATAAAGTTTTTGCCTTGCTATAAGATATAAACACATTGACTTATGGTTTCTTTTACTATTAATTTTTTTTTGCATTGAAATCTTTAATAGCCCTGGAGCTTTAATTTTGGAATAAAAGGTGAGGTAGGAATCTGCCTTTACTTTTATTTTCTAAGTAATGATTCAATTGTTCAAATATATATCAGATCGTTCATATTTTCCTTGCCAATTTAAAATGTCATCTTTGTCATAAACTCAATTCTTGTGTATACAGGATCTGTTTTTAGGCATTTTCTTTGTTAATGTGATTTGCTTGTTTATTCTTAAGTGAATAATGTACTTTAAAAATTACTGTAGCTTTAGTTTAACAACTGATTGGCAAGACTTTCTGCTCCCTCCCATTATGCTTCAGTTATTTGGTTCCTCCTGCTATGTTCAGATTTCCAGGTAAACATTTAATTTACATTATCAAATCTTAAAACATAGTAAATGTTTTACTATAACATATAAAGTATATTTATAGATAACTTCAGGAGCTATTTTGTTTTAGTAGCCTTAACACCCCTCCCACAAAACTCTGCTCAAAACTCTTACTAATTAGGCTGTCAAGTTGTTTTTATACTATCGTTCTTTCTAACAGCTTTTCAGAAAAACTTTAAGAACTATTGAGATCTTAGTTCAAGATGGAGCAATTTGGACTCAAAGAAAGAAAAGGCCATTTGTGTCTCCTACAGGGACTTTCTACCTAAAATAATGAGTCTGGGCTTTCCTTGAACTGTTTTTATTTTTAGAATTTGAAAATCAATTTGCTCAGCACTGCTACATTTAGTAATTGTGAGTTCTCTTGGGTGTGCAGGTGTAGGCAACTACAAGCTGGAAAAGCATGATAAAAGTCCGTTCCTTTGTGAACTATGTTAATGGTCAATGGTTGTAGGAATTTAACAATGCAGACGAGAGAAAAATAGGATAGGAAAACTATTTCAGAATAGAATGCCTTTGGTCATTCATAGATGAACAAAGCAAAAGGACAAATTTAAGATTCTAACTTTCACAATGAAATTTTAACTGTATTTACATAAAATATCTCCATATCCTTGAGAGGAAGGCTGGGCATTGAAGGAAGATCAATAGATCAGTAGGTGATCTGGCAAGTTTTGCTCATTTTGCCATTTACCTGAGATCCAGTTTTGTGCATTGTCCCAAATTTGAAGGGAAAATACTCTTATAAAGAACACTAGGGTGCAAATCTAAAGTTGCTCACTTCCACCAGAAGGAACTGCTATCTGATTGGGACACAGACTTTCTACTAAATAATAAAGTGAAACATGTGGTTAGTAATTAGCAACTGCTGTAGCTGATACAGTACAATGGTGATAAAGATAATCGAGGATAAAGGCAGAGTAGCAGGAAAGTTTAGAGCAGGAAATGAAAACCTGCAGAGATTGCCAGTATTCTTTTGACATTTTGAAATGGCAGGAAAGAGCAGAATTCTTTGAAGAGTTATAGATAAATAAATTCCTGGGGAATGGTTCTGAAAATGAAGGTAAAATTTAAGATATCAGAAAAAAAAAATTCACTGGCCTACTTTGTGATGATGAGAGATGGCAAAGTGTTGTTTAATCAACTTGATTTAAATGATCTATTTGATTTAACTTAAATTTGGCAAAGGCCAAAACCTTAAATGCCAGTTTGAAAGGTATAGAATTAAAGGAAGGTTTACACATGATGACCACATCACAAAACAGAATGAAAATGGGAAGCAAGCAGTAAAAAGAGTTGCTAATGTCAACTCAGTAAAAAAAGTGACATTAAATCTGTGCAGTCTGCACTCAGGTAAAGAAATGGAGGAATTAAATAAGAAAAACCCTTTGTATGTAATAAATCTCTTGAAAACTCAATGGTATTACAAATGTCTTAAAGCTGAATCCATCTTATAACCTTGTCACAGAAATAAAACAGTTGTTTTACTCCTACTTGTTGATTAAGAAATTAGTTTCTATTTATTAAAGGAAAGCTAGGAAAAGGGAAACTTTCCTTTCTTTCTCTTTTAAAATTATTCCAGTTAAGCCAATCATTAGGTTGAGTTTAAAAAAAAAATCATTTCAAAGAAATGCAGTTTATTACACTGTTTTCACTACAGCCCCACTCACGGTAGTTGTAGTTTTAATTCCCTATGTCCAACTACTCAAATTTAACAGAGATAAACATTGAAAGCATCTCTCAATTTTTATAAGCTGCACCACTAAACACTGGCATGTAAACTTGCAAATCAAAGCTCCTACCTCAAATGATATTACTGGTGTTTGTAACAAATCTTGTTTGTATAGCAAATTGGTTTTGGCAAGGGAATTGCCTTGCCTCATGCCAAACTTGATCTTTGTATTTTCGCTGATTAGAAGGATCCAGTATCCAACTAACCAATGAGTCAGGGCTGGATAATTCTTTACATTTAGAATTCTTCCTAGGTGAAGAAACTATTGTTGTAAGCCTTTGAATATCACAGGGAAGCAGGCTAGATAAACTCAGTTGTTGCCAGAATATTATATAATGAAAATTAGAGTGGTCAGGATGGAGATGACCCAGAAAGAATCCCAAAATAACTAGGTTAGGAAATAGCTTATGGAGTTTATTTCCCATAAAAAATGTCAAAAACAAAAACTGTATGTGACAAGTTCAAAGGAAAAAAATCTTTAAAGTTTGATATAAATTTAAGAAAACTTAAAAACATGAAGGACTTGAATTAATCAACCTTACCTTATTACAACTTTCAGCAATTCCAATAAACTATTAAAATTTTAGGTGTTTAAAGAAATGCTTTTATGAGACAAATGTTATCCACATTATGAAAACAAATTACAAATTATATCCATATCTCTGACCTTTACCTATTCTGGAGTATAAACAATTATACATAAATTCAAAATAAACCTACAAACATTGTAATTTGGTTTTCAAATGCTGGATGAGAATAAATAGTTTCAGAGGCTCCTATACAGGATATATTCCACTACTGAAATGTTTAGCAGGTTAAAAAAAAGAAACCTTTCAAACAAATCTACTTTGCAAGTAACAGTCAAGAACTTACCAGTTCACCAAATTTTCATGCCAGCTGTCCCTATTATTTATTTTTAAATTTATACGTATGTATATAATTACATCATTGTTCATTATTGTTCAATGAATGCTTGTATGCTTTCTCCTTTTAGGTGTATTCCCTGCATATTCCCACCACCAATTCACCTGTGAACTATCACCATAGCTCCTTGTGCTCTTCTCGCCCATTTTATTCCCTCTTCCTCTCTCTCCCTTACAGAATGTCTCTAATTTATGGCTGCCTGCTATATTTTTCATTATTATTGTTATATAGAATTTTTCCTTATTCCTTGTTTGGTTCCCTATAGTTTTCCTTTAAGTGAAGCCATTGATATTTTTCTTTTTCCTTCTGGCTTATTTCACTGAGCATAATCCCTTCTAGCTCCATCCATGTTATTGCAAATGGCATGAGTTTATCTTTTTTGGATTGCTGAATAGTGTTCCAGTAGGTATACATATATATCTTCTTGATCCATTTGTTTATGGACATTTGGGTTTTCATATCTTACCTATTATAAATAATGCTGCAATAAACATAGGGGTGCAGGTATATCCTTTTGAATTAATGTTTTTGTGTCCTTTGGGTAGATTCCTAGGAGTAGAATTGCTGGGTCATATGGTAGCTCCAGTTTTAGTAGTCTGAGGAACCTCCATGCAGCTTTCCATAGTGGTTGGATCAGTTTGCACTCCCATCAGCAGTGTAGTAGAGTTCCCTTTTCTTCACATCCTCACCAACATTTGTTGTTGCCTGTTCTTTTAATGTGTGCCATTCTCACTGGTGTGAGGTGGTATCTCATAGTGGTTTTGATTTACATTTCCCTGATTATGAGGGATGTTGAACATTTTTTCATATGCCTGTTGGCCATTTGCATTTCCTCTCTGGAGAAGTATCTTTTTAGCTCTTCTGCCCATTTTTTGACTGGGTCATTTTTTGCCTTTTTTTTTTTTTTTTTTTTTTTGGTTTTTGTTTTGCCATATGAATTCNGGGTCATTTTTTGCCTTTTTTTTTTTTTTTTTTTTTTTGCTTTTTGTTGAGCCATATGAATTCTATGTAGATCTTTGTGATCAGTTCCTTATCAGTTAAATGGAGTGCAAAAATTTTCTCTCAATTCATAGGGTGTCTCTTTGTTTTGGCTAATGTCTCTTTTGCTGTACAGAAGATTTTAGGTTTGATGTAATCCCAGCTGTTTATCTTTTCCTTTACTTTCTTTGCTTTGGAGGATGTGCCTTTAAAGATGTTACTGAGATGTATGTCATGTAATGTTTTACCTATATTTTCTTCTATATATTTTATGGTTTTAGATCCTATGTCCAATTCTTTTATCCATTTTGATTTGGTTTTTGTACATGGTGTTAGTAGTTTAGCTTCATTCTTTTGCCTATTACATTTATTTTCAACAGCTTTCTAGCTAGGCTAAAAAATGTGATGCCTACAATTTTTTCCTACAAATTAACTTTTAAAAACCAGATTATATGGTTGAACATTATGATTAGATATTTAGAAGTTCAACATTAAACAGTTTATTTTACCAAGTTCAGAAGTAGTGAGATAAAGCCATATACTATACTACTGTAGACCTCGCATTTTTAAGTTTATGATATAGTCCAGAGAACAATACCATGCTTGTTTCAGTTTTATGGGTAGAACTTGACCTACAGTGAGACACCATCTTTCAAAACTTGTAGATAAGACTGCCCCTTGAAGATTGATATGAAATCAACCCATAATAGAGTTCTTCTTGGTCCTAGAAAATTGCCTATAAATTTATAAATGGGAAAAGCCAGACAGTACTAATATATTCAAAATTCAAAGGTGAGGCCTTGACTTATGTAAAGCAAAAAAAATTGAGAGAGAGAGAGAGAGAGAGAGAGAGAGAGAGAGAGAGAGAGAGACTGTCAGGATTTCTGTACAACTCAAGCCAAATACAAGGAAGTAGGGCAAGCTGAGTCAGCAGAGGAAAATAGGACCAGTCCTCAACTTAACCAAGAAGTTCAGATTTTATCCTCAAAGAGAAACTGGTATTAAGCTTTATGAGAAGTACTAAATATATATTATTGTATTACTGTCAACTTTCCATCCTTTCACTTAACATTGTATCCTGAGCACTTTCAATGAAGTAAAAGATCTGTTAAAATGGCATTACAAAGTAGGAACACCAGAAAAACCTACGAATTTACACCACAATCATGCCATATCCTTAGTTGAGAGTACTTTTTATCTGTGCATAATTGAGACTTGAAAACTAGTATGTTACCTCTTGAATTTATAATTCTTTCTCACCTACATTTCTAATTATATATTTTTTTGTTTTGTGTATTTGCAGGCAATTCAAATAGAAAAACCAAAGCCTCAAATTCAAACGTAGCTTCAAATTCAACAAATGAAACATCCTATGAAGCTGATGCTATAATTCAAGAAAAAACAATGGACACAGCACAAATCAACATTGGTTAAAATTCCCATGTTGTGAAAGTTCACTGGAGATATGGAATAGTACAAACAGTGAATTTCAAATATAGTGTGTAGCCACTTTTCAAAAATTTGCCATCCACAAAGCAAGAGAGCCACATTTTTGATCCTTCAACTAATTTATTAAATACCCACTGAGGTTTATGGTAAATTTTCACGGCATAAGTTTATCTTTAGTTGCTAAATAAGGTATTTTTACATTACATGAAATTTTAGTACTATTTCAGGAGACACTAAAGAATTTGTAATAGGCAGGCAAACTTAATCTCTGTGAGTAACAATGAGAAGTTTATGTCACATTACCAGCATTTCACAATTTTTTGATAGAGGCAGTTATTTTTATAAGAGATGGTACTGGAGGTACCAGATGGTACTGGGATGGTACTGGGGAATAGAGGTGGTATGTTGTTAAGTCTTGGAAAGCAACCATGCCTTTTTTAAAAGAGGATTTGCTAGGTGCATAAACAATACATTGCCTTTATAGAAGCTAACATTAAATAACAAAATATATCACAATGTATAATCTGTCTAATAACTATTTTTTGCGTACAGTGGGACAATTGTAACAAAGTTCTTTCACCGATAGAATTCCTAAGAAATTTCCATAATGAGAGTTACAAAACAAACGTTTTCTGGTCCTATCTAAGGCTATCGTGGTAATAAAACATACAACTAGTAAAATGTGACTTCTATTATAGAGATACAGGCCTGATTTTTATAATGGAATACAGTGGGAGAAATGTGTTCCTTTTAAGCTGAATACATTTTTTGTGTAAAATATCTGTAGTTGGAAGACTAACATTTTGAAATGTGCTGATGCACTATTGCTCTTAGGTGTGCAAAGCTGAGGTTTAGAAAATTTTTATCATTACATTGACAAAATTTCTACCAAGAACTGAGCACATTTTCTTGACCAGGACTGTACACTCGAAGTTTCTATGATGACAGAAATGTTCCTGCTCTATCCGCACTGTCTGGTATGGTAGCCACTAGCCACACATGGCTACTGGGAACTTGAAATGTGGCTAATGCAAGTGAAAAAATCTTTTTACTTAATTTACAGTCTCATGTAAAATGATTGACAAGTGTTGTTCCACATGTCATTACAATGTAACAGATTCCACATTAAAAAAAGCATGGACAATTCTGCCCACGTTTCCAACATTTAAATGTTAAAATTGCTTAGAGTATGTGTAAAGTTTTAAAGTTAAAACACATCTGTTGTAAAAAATGATATTTTGTATGGTCACAGAAGCAAAGAATTTTCACTTATTTTCGTGAAAACACAAAGTATTTGTGGGTGCTTCTTGATCTTTTATCCAACTTTGATTTTAAGAAAGTCCTAGAAAATAGGCTATCTTGATACACAGCTAGATGTTGCCGCAGTTGAAAATTTGGAAAGCAAGTTTAGTTAAGGCACTAGTACTGTTCTACTTTGTTTCTCAAGGTTAAAGGCAGATTCCACAAAAAACACGAGAAGTAGAACATTTAGAGATTCAGGATCAGTAGATGGTTCCCCCAGATTTCTAAGCCTTGGGTCAAGCATATGGGACTGGGCATGGCTAGAAATACCTTGGGGTGTATGCACAGGGGGTTGGGGAGGTGGGAATTATCCAAATTCTCTGCAACTCACCATGTATTTTTTAGACAGTTGGGAGTAGACCAATGAGGTCAGATGACTATGGACTTTGCAAGAAGGATTATCATAACTCTGGAATAAGAAACTTACTGTTTTTGGATGCCAGCTACATAGGAAAATGGAAGCATTACTATCAGCTGGAGTCCTTGATGCTCTTCCTGCTGAGTTAGGTTACCTAAGGGAGAGCCACAGGGTTTAACCACTAGACAAACTGGTATTTGACTCTGTAACTTTAAAGCAGCTGTGGGTCATAGATTGAGACTACATACTGTAATAAGAAGTCTTAATAAGCAAGAAGCAACAAGTTACAGACTGTGCACTGCAAACAAAATTTCAAATATTTGGACCGTACAAATTTTAAACATACCAAAAGAATTTATCAGCCAGAAATAATCTAAAATTAAATTAAAAACAAAACACATTTCAAAGTACGTACATAATTTGTACATGTAATTCTGGGGATGGGTCTGCAAAAATACAGTAGCTTTATATTTTTTAGAAGATTTAAATCACTGTAATTTTTGGTATAATAATCAGATCTTAGAAAAGTGGGTCTAGAAGAATAGTAATAATAGAACATAAACCATTCAAATTATTTTCCATGTGGCCTTTTAATGAAAGCAATTTCATCTTCTAAAAAAAATGTGGAATTGAATTTTGAAATGGATGAAACCCAGATAAAAGGCATGTCTTTCCTTAAAACTGATGGTGGCTCATTGTTAATGGCCTAAGTCCAAGCTCCCAAACATGGAGCACAGACCTCTTTTCTCTTGTTTTTTGAGGATCTAGAACGATAGTCTAAATTCTTACCGTGTCTTGCCACCCAAATTGCTTGGAATCCTTGACATACTCCCACCCCCTGAGTTTTCTCTATTGTGGCTTTGAAAGTTCATAGTACCTGCTCTGTCAGAAAACACTAAAACCCCCACCTTCTCATTGTCAATTAAAATTCAATTCAGGCATTACTTTCTCTGGGTAGCCTCTTTTAACTTCTTCAGTCTAGATTAGGTAACCTCTGTGTTTTCCAAACCCATTTTCAGGTCAACTACTGTATTTATGAAATTATATGTTCTGGTGTTTCTCCTACCAACTAAACTGTGAAGTCCTACAGGGAAACAAATGTGTTCTGTTAATCTCTGTATCCTCAATACTTTGCACAGTAGTTGCCATGCTAGGCATTCAATATCTGTTGAGAAATGACTCATGGCATTTTAATCAACACTATTAACAACTTCTCAACCCAGTTTAATCAAAGGTGATCTAGGGTTTTATAATTTAATACAGAATGAGTAGCAAATAAAGACTTAGTTATTTTACTTATTTATTGATGTTTTGGCCTTAGGGAACAAAAGATACAATTAGCTATATTTTACTGAAAGATTGTGAACAGATGATATAAAAAAAACTATATGGGGAGCAGATCCTTCAGCCCAAAAGCAATAGCCTCAAATTATCTGGTTATAGATGTAAATGTAAATATAAATTCTATCTCCATCTAGTGAAAATGATTTATTTTCAGTGGTAAGGATTTGAACCAAGTATCAATTATTTACATAAATATGATTAAGTTACACTAATTAATTCAGTCTTTTCAACCCAGAATGCTACCTACTTATCTGTAATAGTTTCTTAGGTAAATATTACTTACACTTTTCATAAATATAGATAACCCTGATATGGATATTAAGGGCTAGGAGGGATCTCAGAGATAATTTGATATTATAGCTTATAAATAAAAGACACCAAGGTCCAGAGAAGATAAATGACTTTGTTGAAGGTCATACAGGTAGCTACAAAGGTTAAGACTTTTTCAAAATTGCCATGTCATGGAACCAACCTAAGTTCTTTCAACAAACGAATGTATAAATTATGGAATACATTTTCAGTGGAATACTACACATCTTCGAAAAAAGGATGAAATCGTGACTTTGGGCACAAAATGGGTGCCCCTTGAGGTGATTATATTAAGTAAAATAAGTCAAAGTGAAAGATAGATACTGGATGGTTTTACTCATCTATGGAATACAAATAACTGAAAGAAAAGATTCACAGAAAAAGTACAGCAGGAATAATTCTTGAACTTAGTGAAAGAATTTCATGGTTAGCAGAGGAAGAGGGGCGAGAGAGGAAAGGATTGGAGAAGGAGGTAAAGAGGCGTGGGTGATCTGGTGGGGGGTGAATGGAACATGTGCACATATCAAAGAGCAAAAATTTAACCCAAAATTAAAAGAAAAAAAAAGATGAGTTGGACTCTTGAATTTTACTATTTACTACAGTATCCTTTCTGTACAACTGCCTGAGAGAAAATTTTACTAATTTTCTCTGAAAATAAATTAGTGAGATTTGCATGCAATCCCAATTATAGTATCAAAAGCACTTTAGAAGAAAATTACTTTAGTAAAAACAAATAAGTTTTATTCAGATGAGCTAATTTCATAATTATTCTCATTTCTTGGAATGACTTCCAAGATTGTTTCTGGGGAGAAAAAAAACTACTACTGACCATGAACATCTTTTAATTTGCATACAATATATTAATGATGGCTGAATTTTATATATTTCTTCCATAGTATTATTTATTGTATTACTATTCCAAAAATAAATCTAACATTTTATAATCTCTACAATTTATAATCTCTACAATTAACAGAAGTAAAACAACTGGATTAATTCTGTTTCATTACAATTATTTTGAATCATGTTACACATTTAATAGGATGAAGCTATCCTTTTACATGTAGTATTTTCAAGCTTTTAAAAAAATGTATCTTTTATCTTGATAACTAAAAAACTGCATTTTCAAAAAAACCATAAATTAGAGCAAAGGGAAAATAAACCCTTAAAGATCTAGTAGTTCTGTTTCTCTCCAAACAACTATTTAAACAAGAGAATGTATTTTTGAGATGGCCATATAACTAAATTAGGTTAAAGAAAAGATAGAGGTATAAGAGTTCCCATGGTTATAATGCTAGATAGGGAAATGGATCGACTCTGTAGAAACTGAACATGGTAAGCAAATGTTACAAGGAGGTGTGAGGACCCCATGTTTTAATGAGGGCATACCAGGTAGTGGTGCTGGGTGAAGGAAGAATCAGTATACTTTTCTAGCTTGTGAAGTATGTGTACTTACCTGATTTCACCACAATAAACGTACCTATAGCTATGTATGTAGGTTATCATTTTGAAAATTTATAACTGTACCACAGTGAGGTACTTGCAATCTTTGGTGCTGTGTCATGATAACTGGTTGATTTTTAATGCTGTTACAGTAATAAATATTTAACTTACTGAGAGAAAGGGATACCCATATGTTAAGCATAGTAAGTAACAATGATCACTATGAAATTAAAAATGTAAGAAACATTTATATCCAATACTAATATGTGTTTGAAAATGCTTACCCATATAAAATTTCCATTATTATACAAAGGCTTTCATGATGCAACTCCCTGGCTCTAGAATTTTTAAAAGTACAGAATAAAATTCTTAATCCTAAATTTTTGTTACTGCTCCTGAGGTCTATGACTAAAGTGAAAGAAAGAAACACCTTAAACTGGTCACTTATGAAACCACAAAGTCAGTGTGAAACCAGCTTCAAAACTACAAATTATTTCAGGCAAATAAATATATATGTTTACATTTATAAAAAGTTTCCACATTACTCATAGAAACAAGCTTCATAAAATTTACATACTGAATACAATAAAAATCAGTTCTAATGAAGAGTTAACTTTCATCCTTCTAAATAAAAAATATCTGTTTGAGGTATCACTTTAAAACGTGCCAATATGGCATATTTGTGAAACAACCCAGGAGCCTATTATAAAAATCCTGCCCAACACAGACTTACTAATAGGCTAAGTTACACTTATCTTTTTAAACAAGGAGGAAATATTTCAATACAAAAACAAAAGAGGCAGGTACTAGAAACTATGCACTTCATAAAACAGTGAAACTTTGCTATATTTTCATTTGCATCTTCCTGCCAACACTGTTCATTTAAAAGCCCTAGTCAAGACCAATAAAGCAGCTTAATCTGCTGTGACATCCAAAAAAGCTTAGAGATTTAAAAACAATAGTGAGGAATATCACTATTTTTATATATTATCATAGGCTATAAAGCTATTACATTTTTCAATGTCAAGAGCAAAGCATTATTCCCTAACTGGCTTTATCACTGGAAGGTGGATGCTTGATTCAGCAGCACTCATTAACTGCTAGGTAGATGACCTATGTTGACTGTAGTAGAGTCATTTACAATCAACTTACACAGACACACACAGATATGAACTCAAAAAATAATGTTTTGTATGTACACATATCCATACTTGGGGCAGGGCTAGTAAGTTATAAGACTGATTCAATGCTTACAATCATAGCACATTAAAAATGTATTTCCAGTGGATAATGGTCCCGTATATGGAAAAAATGTCTACATGGAAAAGACTGTGATTTATTGCAAAGCATAATTATATAGTAAATTCCAAGGAAGGTCAAATAATCTTCAAAACCAAAATTTCAAATTTAATGGCATAGGCCAAAGTTCCAGTTACTTTTTGTAGATTTCAGAATTATCGGGGGTAGAAGAATGCTTTTCCTTTTTTTTCTTCTTTTTGTCCTTTTTGTGGTGTTTCCCCTTTTTTGATCTCTTTTTTTCTTTTTTCTTTTCTTTCTTCTGATTTTTTTGTTTCTTTTGTTTTGAAGTGTCCTCTTCAGTGGAACTGGATGAATAAGACCTATAAGCAATATAATATATGCTGACTAATAATTATACTTATGACTGATAGGTTCTAAGTTAAAATCGATTTGAATGACCTTACTTCTACTTGGAGCAAGGTGGGACTATAAACAAAGAGACCTGAATAAAATGTGCTTTATATATTTGTAGTCTCTTAAAGTGCTAAGTTCAGAATTTTTGCTACATGATCACAGAAGTTGACAAAAATGTTTCTATTCTGCTCAACTTCAATAATGACTCCTTAAATCAGTAGGGTGAAATCTTCTTTGATGTTTAGCTTTTCATCTTCTTCACAACCTTATAAGGCAAAACACTTGTATTTACCAAGCCTCACTACAAACACAATTCACTTGTTTATATAAGAAACTTATTGCAAATTCTTTAGAAAAGCCACAAAAGGAAGCAATTACAGAAAAAGGACTATAATTGTACTTTTGCTATAAGTGGATAAAAGCTGAAAATTAGCAAAATAAAAGCATTTGCTAATTCTTTTGATTTTTAAAATTAAAGAATCTGATTCTTCTAGATGCAGCATGATACTGACAAGTACTTGCATTCCAAAATAATTTTCACTAATTATGGAATGGATGTTTTTAAATGTATGCTTTAAATGAATGAGGAGGATTTGTCATTATACTTTATTACTATAATTTTATTATAATAACAATTTGGAAAATAACTCGAGAATTCTTTCCTCAAACTTTAAAAATAACAAAAACCAGAAAAGATTATATCTTAAGATCTTATACAAAGATGTGATGAGACATTCTACATATATCAATCTCCAAACATATGACAAGGCAGAAATAGAGTTCATTTAAGCATCTCAAGAGACAGTTCAGTGATCTAAATATTAGAAGTGAATAACCAAACTAAGAAAAGTAGCAGACATACAGAAGAAAAAGGAAATTCAAGAGCTACACTGCTTTTGCCTGTAAAGTGACTGTGAATTCCTATGCTGGATTCCTTAATTAGGGACTCCGAGTTTTCCCGTTTTTGTAATATTGTATTTCTTCCTTTTTCTTGTCCACTTAAGACTTCTGGCATTTGCTGAATTATTTTCTCATGTAATATTGCATGCCTTCCTTTTTCTTGTCCACTTAAGACTTCTGGCATTTGCTGAATTATTTTCTCAAGTATTCTCTTGCTCCCTCTTAAATTTTTTCTCAATTCTTACCTGTTTTCCTGCATTCTCATATTCTGATTAGAGCTTCTTCTCTGCCTGCTCTTTTTGTTTGTTTTGTTTTAATTTTTGGTTCAGGATTTTCCTTCTTTCTTCTTCTTTTTTTTTTTTTAAGATTTATTTATGCTTAGAAGAACTGGGGTGTAGGCCAGAAATGAGCGGGGTGAGAGGACTCATGAAGACAGAGGAGCAGAATAGGCAGATTTACTGAAATACATTGCTGAGGGGAGCATGGGTGAGACAGAAGAGGTCTGCTGTGCCATATGTGGGTTAGCTTCCTGGCCAGGGACCAAACTCAGGCCATAGTGGTGATAGCAATGAGACTTAACCCCTACACTACCAGGGAGGCCCTCGGGATTTCCATTTTTAAGACAAGATGTTAGACTCTGGTAGAGCAACTTTATTAGGTGACATTATTTCTGCTAACTGTGCCTATAAAATTTCATGCTCTGTATGAGGTCTGCAAGGCCCAGGGTAGAGAGGCTGGAAAAATAATTTGGAAAAAAATACATAGTTTCATTTTTCCTGCAAGCAAATTCATTTTTTGTGCTAGTGGAAATAATTTAACAAAATATTAGTCGCAACACACGATTATAGGTGGCTGACGAGAATTCTGAAAGACCTAAAGGAATTTTTAGCATGACAAGTGAGTAAATAAATCCTGTATGCAAATTACTTTCTTAGCCATGGCAGTGATAGAGAATACAAGTATTCAAATTTGCCAGTTCATATATATGAGGACAAAATATATTTATGTGAAATTAGAGCTGAAACTTAAAATTCTAGAATACAAATAGAATGCGTACAAGAAGGTGGAGGGCTGTTATTTATTTATACATTAAAATTACTCTAAATGTTTAATTTTGATTCCTGACATAAACTTTTATTATTTTACTGAAACTACTAAACATCTAACTCCCTTTAAGAAAACACTAATATTAAATAAACTGAACATGAAAAATCAAGTATTATAATTCATCCTAGATTCACACCCCTGCTTTTTAAAATAAAGATGTTAAAAATACCTTTTTCTTTTTTTTTTCAACTTGATTTTCTCTTTGCTTTTTGCTTTTTTCTTTTCTTCTTCTTCATTTATTCCTGTGTGTTGAAGGGAAAGCATGAGGTCACTGTGAGTCCACCTACTAATGTATATGCATACTTGTTTTTATTTTGGTGGGAGACTGGTGAATTTCATTGGTTACGATATTGTACTTTTCTTGTTACATTTTCCTCATGATTTTTAGTCATTAAAACCTTATAAAAATACTATATGCTATTAAACACTCTAAGTGAAAAATTCAAGTATTTCACTTCTAATTCTTAGCAAATCAATGTAAGTGGTTTCATGGTTACTATTCTAGGCCTTAAAAAACAAAATAATACAATCATGTACAGCTTTTAAATGACCTTTGTCAAACAAAATTAGGATCATGGAACAATAACAACAGATTTAATACTGTGTCACTGTCCTGAAGTGGATAAAGACTATGCTCTAACTTGTTTTTTAAATACTAATTTGATTTTCTCTAGATATAGTCTAGGCTTTCTTTATATGTTACCAAATAACACATACATTCACTTACACAAATATAGTTACACTTAAGTGCCATGTGTTTTTTTCCCTTTGAAAAATGGACTGTGGTATATTTAGTATTTTATGACATTTCTTTCACGTAACACTGTTTTGGATGGTTAATCTAAAAACACTACTTGTTAGAAAAACTACCCTTTCGACACAGAACTGCATTTTCACCTTTGTCAAAAATCAGTTGGATTTTTGCCTCTGGGGAGATGGTGGACTTTTCCTACTACTTTCATTAAGTATAAGTAAAATCCCCAAATATTCTAAAAACAAACATAAGATTCTGAAAAATGGGGAAAAAAGACTACCTAGAGATCTCTCAATCCAGAGAATGACACAACATTGAGTTCCCTGGGATTTATTTTAGCTCCATATTCCTCAGGTTTGCAGTTGAAGAAACTGGCAAACAGGTAGTATCAAGAGATATAAAGAAGTATGGACCAACAAAAGCTCTCTAGCCAAATCTAACAAAAGCTCTCTAGCCAAAGGATCAAGAAAGAGTCAGCCCAGTGACAGGCAACCTTTAAGATAATAAATGTTCCTACCCAGGAAAAACTAAGGCAATAGTCCCACCAGTACCAGCAAGGACTGAATGGGAACACAGGCTTCCCTGACTGTGAAGTTGTAATGAGGCACTCCACTGTCTGCCTGAGACAAAACTAAGTAGGTGGGCCTCCCTGGTGGCGCAGTGGGTTAAGCAACACACTATGAAGCAAACCCCAGCCACTGCAGCACGAGTTCGATCCCTGCTGCCAGCCAGGGAGGGGACCCACATGGTACGGCAGACCTCTCCTGCTGTGCCCGCTGCTCCCCTCAGCAGTGTACTTCCGTTGATCTGCCTGTTCTGCTCCCTGCTCTGTCTGTGGTGAATCCTCTCACCCCCCACACCTCTGGCCTGTACCCCAGTGTTTGGATGCATAAATAAATAAATGGACTTAGACAACATGACTCCCCTGGAAAATATAACTATCAAGACATAAAATTGAGATGTTTCCTTTCAAAACTGAAATGACTTTCTTTTGAAAGTCTTTCTACAATAATAAAATGTAGAAACTTCTTATGATATTTGATTACTTGAAGTTATCAGTAAAACTTGATATTGCTAAGATTTTAATTGAATAGGGTTAGAAGATAATCAAATCTCGTGCTAATTCACAAAGAAACTGAGTTCAGAGTGGTTAAGTAACTTGTTGAGAGCAACATGCTAAAAAATGGTCAAACAGAGCTGGTGACCATGTCTAAAGTAAGAATTTTTGTGCCATGTTCCACATGCTAGAGCAATAAAATAAAATAAAACCAAACCTGGGTTGTGAAAGCAGAAACAGACTTGCCCCAAAGTTCTATCCCTGACCAGTTGTTTGATTTTGGATATATAACAGTGCTCAAAGCCTATTTCTTTACTGATACAGCACTTCTTGCATACAATACAAAGGCTATCTTAATGCTGTCATGTAATAGAACAAGAGATAAACATCAGTCTTTAGAAACTTTTTAAAGGTAGAGGGAGAATATTACTTACTTTTTTCTTGTAATGCCTGCAGTTTATTCAGTTCTTCATTCTCTTCGTCACTTTCTTCACTGCTTGTGCTGCTGACATCCAAAACTATGTCCCTTTTGGGGTCCACTCGGAGAAAATTACGGCATTCAAAAGTCAGGTGACCAGCTAAGTAAACAAACAAAAAAATATGAGTGGCAAAGTTAAACACACATTATACATTTTTTGTTTTATTAACACATGGTGAGCAGCAAGTTACAAGTTTAATAATAAAATGTTTAGCATTAACTTAGATTCTGTGGGTGCTATTTGCTTTCTCTAAATGCAACAACAGAAAGAGAATTTTTTCCTTTCTTCATGAGAACTGTTAATTTGCTAAGCATTTTTTGGTTATGTTTTCTGGATTTCAGTATATAGTATGTTTTACCTATGTGTGTATAAAAAACATCTCATACTTAGGATTTTATATTTTATTCCTTTCCATACATTTTCATTTGCAGTGTGACTATGATACTCATGAAATTGTATCACTTTCATCTAATTAAAGATTCCACATTAATATAGCTTTGTGTGTTCTTCTAAAGAACACCTAAAAATTTAATTTTGTCATCAATCATCCCCTACTGATTCTCCATATCAAAAACTGTAAGTTACTTCCTTAGAGCATGATACAATTTAAATTTAAAAAATCAGGTATTAAAATACCCAGAAAAGTACAGGAAATAACAGAATCAATATCAAGTACCTATATCCCTGTGTTGACATTTTGCCATATTCAATTAAAAAATTTTAAGAAAAATGTTCACATGTGCTTGCACACACATGTTGGAGAGCTTTACCACCCTTGAGAAACCTGACAGAATTCCATCACACTGTCTTCAGCAGTAACTATACTGAAATTGGTACATCTTTTCCCAAAGAGCATATTCTATTATTGCTGTTTTCTAACATAAAAACATAAACTCAAACATATACCCACCTATTGTTCTATAATTTTTTTCTGCCCACTCAATATTGTTTTTTGATTTGTATGTTCATATTTATGATTGGCACTTATAAAAATGCTAGTATAAGTAGATGTTTCCTCTGATGAAAAAAATTTCATTGTGTAAAGTAATATTTATCCTTTCTATCACTGATAGAATCTTAGATTGCTTCTAATAGCTTGCTATTATAGACAGTAATAAATAGCTGAAATTGAGTCTTTGATCATGTTTATCAGGATTTCTCTAAGGCAACAGCTTTCAAATTTTTTGATGATGACTCACCAATGGTAAAAAATTACACAGCCTGATGTTCTCAAATACACATTCATAGGCAAATACACACTAAAACAAAAACTGAGACAAAAATTATAAGTTCACTATAGTTGTTATTCAAGAAAACCACTGTTGAAGGTGTCTGCATAAAATGATACTACAACCTACTAATGATTCACCACAACTCTTGTACTAGGGTGTATTTCTATTTTCTTTCTTATTTTGAGGGTGAAGTCTTTTGGAGTTTTAGATTTATACAAAAGCCTCTGCCTTGTACAGGACCTTGGGTCTTACTTTTTATACCCTGTATCCTGCAAACCTATAAAAATAGAAATTAAACAACTCTGGGTTCAGTAAATACCCTCTTAGAATTTCTGCTTTCTCTTGGTTTTTGTTTTCTGAGTGTTCTTTAATCCTTTATTTTTTTTCCCCTAGCATACTAGTGTCTATAATACATGTATTGTACATTTTATGTTTCTTAGTTGTTCACAGGAGGGACAGGAGGGGTCCGTCTGTCATTCTTCTGGAAACAACTTTCCTCTGTTGTGATCTCCTTCCAAATGATTAATTTAGGAGTGTTCTTTTTAGTTTCCAAGCATATGGAGTTTCTGGACTAAGCTTTTGTTACTGTTTCCTAAAGTTTCCTAAAGATAACTGTTATCAAAGAATAGGGTCTGTGTGATATTAGCTGAGGTATTTTGTGGTCTATCATGTAGTAAATTTAAGAAAATATTTAGTATGTATTTTAAAGAGTATCCATGATTATTTATAGAATAGGGTTCTGTTCCAAGAGAGGAAGAGGGGTAACCCCCAAAAAACTGTCACCACAGCATTTACACATTTGACCTTCATCACCATAGAGATGGTGACAAAAAGTGAAAGAGGAGAATTGTTGGGAGGAAAGGATGTCCTGAACAAATTCCACAAATAGGTTTTATAATCCCACCCACACCCCAGACCAAAGAGACCCAAGACATCAAAGAATACAAATTCCATAATGTCATTGCCATCAGGGGAAGGATTGCTGGGAACTGGGTTGGAGTTAAGCAGTCAGGTTTGGAATATGATTAGACATGAGGGCCTTGGGGGTCCTTGGTTTTTCACCAGCTTTCAGCAGGCTAGTGGGGTTTCAGCTCAGCAGGATTGGTAGGACACATTCACTAATTTCTCTCTCTCTCCCTGAGTTAATTTCTTCATTACCAGAGGTGTTGGGGGGTGAGAGGATTCACCACAGACAGAGAAGGGAGCAGAACAGGCAGATCAACAGAAGTACACTGCTGAGGGGAGCAGTGGGCACAGCAGAAGAGGTCTGCTGCGACTCATTCTAAGTCCCTTTTATGTGTGTAGGTGAGGACCCACAGTCAGACCAACCCAGTTCACACTGGAGTTGCCCTCTAACAGTTCTATAGCTTTTGGTATTCAAATCCCCCATGTCTTTTGTCTAATAACTACCAATAGTGTAATTTTTAAGTATTTCTATATTGTAGATTTATCAATTTCTCCATGGAGTGCAGATTTTGCTATTTAGATTTTGAGATTAGAAGTACATTTCAATATCATTATTATTTTATTTTCTTGGTTGACTGATCTTAAATCCCTCTAAATCGCCAGTACTGTTCTTGCCTTAAAAGTTTAATATTAAAATTGCTCTACTCTGATCCAGTAATCCCAATTTTGCTATTTATCCAAAGAACATCAACTCAAAAAAATTTTATGTTCCACAATGTTTATTGCAATATTATATACATTAACTAGGGCATGGACGACTCTAAGTACCCACTTTTAGAGGACTGGAAAAAGATGTTGTACCTTTACACAATGGAATACTAGCAGAGAAAGATGAAATGTTACCACTTACAGCAAAAATGGAAGAAGCTCCAGGAAATTATGCATAGTAATTCAGAAAGACAGACAAATATTGGATGTTTTCAAATATATGAGTAAAACAAGGAATCATGGGGTAATGACCAGACAGGGAAAAATAATTATAGGCTAGTGGACATTCATAAACGAAGTGAGGTTTCTGAAAAGCGAAGAGTGGGAGAAGAAGGATGGTGGTCAGGGAAAAAAATTAAAAATGGACTTTGATCTCTGATCTGATTAGAGACAAGAAATTTTTTCTGGTTGTAATTAACAGATCAAAATGATCCTCAAAAATATAACTACTCATTCTTATAAATTGATTTTGCTATGGAAACGCTGCCATTAAAAAGTGAGACCCATGTTTTTAGTAACACATTCATCTTGAACTTTAAACTTTTACAAACAATATATCCATTATTAAAACATACTGACAATAAAGTATTTTTCTATCAAACATTAAAAATTTTAAAAGCCAGACAATCTAAACTATTATTTTAATAATAAAAGAGAGACAATACTCTTTTGTAACTTACTGATGAATACTCATATTTTTAGGCATTAAAAGCACTTCAAACAGTTTTGTCAACCTTTCTCTGACTTCTGCAAGGAATATAATAAATATCATGGCCTCCAAGTAATAGATAAATTTTAAAATGCAGTTCCTATCAAAAAGACAAGTAAACTGGAAGACATTCAGCTCTAACAGATGTAGAGATGTAAATTTAACACAAAGGGAAATATTACTAAAGTTTTCCACAGGAGACAAATTATAAATCGCTTAATAATCACCAAAATCAGAGACCTGAATAATAAAGAAGGAACTAAACTTGTAAAGATTTTAAAAACTATTTGCTTACTTTATTTCTCTAAAAATTCTATTTACTAATTATGCTTCCATTATTGTCCCAAATAAAATAGCAATGATACTAGACCAATACTCTATTTCTAAAAATTAAATTGATTGCTTTCCTTTGAAGTCCAAAAGAAGTCAAGTAAATAAAATGATATTACTAGACAGACTGGGAAATCTATTCTAGTGTTTGAAGTAAATAAAGCATTTATCTATGTAGATGTTTTTAGCTATTGAAGAAAGCAATGAAATACGGAAATTAGCATGAGTTAAAACAAATTAATGTAGAAATATTTATTTTAAAAACAAGATTTCACTGAACTCAGTTTTCTTGCATGCAAGTACATTCTTAAGTTTTCATTTACATGAGGGATACAGATTTTCATGCACTTGCATTTGCAAACTCACAGCTGAGCAACCTTCACTTAAGCCAACTTTCAGTTTTTGTTTGGAGGCGTGTGCCTGGTTTCCCTGCACACAGTAACTGTGAGCCCTTCCAATGGAGATTTTTGTCTTGAGCGCTCATTTATCACCTGTTCAAGAATATTTTTAAAAATCAACTTTCATTTTGCTAAAATTAGCTCTTCAGTGATATTAATATTAAAAACAATCCAGCTCATATGCATGATCTCCACACAACTAGGCAAACAAGGAATGCTGCCATTATCAATTTTACATTCAACCAGACAGTAATACTTTCTTATAGATCATAATTACAAATTTTGACTATATAATTACACATACTTAAGTTTACTTTTCCATTCTATTCTATCAATATTGGAGATTAGTGATGTTCACATCGTATTTTTGCTAGTGAGCAGAAATTCTGGTACCAATTAACACTTTTATAAAGAATAAACTCAATAAAAGGGAAAACTTTCATAAATAGTATGCATTGCTTTCCTGTCTTCATTTAGTATCTAGAAGGATAAGGAATATAAGAATAAGTATATATATATATTTGGTTTTTGAAATACACTTTCTCCAAACTCCTAACTCAAGTATACTACACTTAAACATTCTGACATCTTTGGAGTGTCCAAAGAGCTAATGATTCACTGAATAAAATGATGTTTTTAAGTATACTTACGGTAGCCACATTTTTTACAGCCTGCTCGGACACTGTCCTTGTTGCAACCTGAAATACAAATGGGTACGATTTTAGGAGACATATAAAAAAGAAAAAAACATGAAAAATTTGTCACATGAAAAAGCTAAAAAAAAAGAATTTGTTGTTAAGTTTCCTTTTAAAAATAACATTGATATTTTAAAGTTCTTGAAGTTGGAAGTCCAAATTCAAGGAACCAGCTGACTCAGTGCGTGGTAAGAATTCACTTCTGGGTTCATAGATGGTCATCTTCTCGTGTGTTCTCAGGTAGCAGAAAGGATTAGGGGAAAGCTTTGAGAGCTCTTATATAGCACACTAATCCCATTCAAGAGACTCCACCCTTAAATCTAATTACCTCCCAATACCATCATATTGGGGTTGGAGTTCAACAGGAATTTTGGGAAGTCAAATTCTATAGCATTCCTCTCCTTCCTCCACCAAACAAAATACAAATAATTTTCACATGCAAAATAAATTCATTTCAATACAGTGGTCCCCATAGTCTCAACCTTTTTCTCTACCAACTCCTAAGTCTTAATTCCAAGATCACATTTAAATTCCATCTAAGTCAGCTATGGGTGAGAGTCAAGGTAGAAATTACACAGGCAAATTTCTCTCCAGCTATGACCCTGGGAAGCCAAGCAAGTCAAGTCTAGTAGACTCCCTCTTTTCAACCAGTGCACAATAGATTAAATCACTTTACAATGAGTTCTTTCTGTTAAAATATAAAATACTTTACAATTTGATATTCATATTAAAATTGCTGCCAACTAGCCTATGTGGGTGGGGTATTTGAAAAACTGTTAGCTTATGAGCCAGTCACATCATAGTTATCAATTTTGATGTTTGATCTGTCAAATGGGTCCACAGGTTTTAAGTAAAACGTAGAAGTGTTCAGTTTTTGCGTATCCTATCATACAAGTGGTTACTGAATTGCATAAAAGTACTGTGCTAAACTATAACCATGGGGTCCTAAAGAGGGTGTTAAGAAGAAATTTTCAATTAAATTGAAACAAATTGAAACACACAATGATGTAAAATTATTAAAAAGTCAATGATGGTGTAAAAGTTGGTGAACTGGCACCAGATTTTGTCGGTACCCCCCCCCCCACTCCATCAGCAAACTCTAAGCAATTCTGAAAAAACCTTTTCCAATTTAAGCTACTTTACTTTCAATTTCATTCATCCTTTAAATGTTAATAAAAATGAAATTTACTCAGTATTTCTGTTGTTTTATTATGTAAGTCACAGTCTTATGCATTCCCATCAACAGGGAGAAACAGGAAAGAAGAAAGTGACAACAGAGAACTGAATGGGGCAAAGACATTAAATTCCGAAGGATAATTCTCTTTTGTTCAATGCTTAGTGTTTTAGGTCCACTGGGGGTGGAAAGTCACCCCTGTGGCTCTGCAGGAAGAATACCATTGCTCTGAGCAGCAGCCACTCCCAAGGCTCCAGTCTTTGAAACCAAAGCCATACCTTTTAGGCTCCTGCTGTTTTGCACACCACACAAATGGTGCCACATGGACACCACCAGTCTGTCAGCTGTTCTCTCTGAAAGGGCAGCCACTGTGGTCCTTGCTGCACAGGGATCTGCCAAAACTGAAGTTGGGGCAGCCACTGAGCAAGGTGTCAAAAAGTGGGAAGTGAAGCCCATGAGGTGAGGTGGTATTGGGGCAACACATGCCAAGTCAAGGCTTTACAGGCGACTCAACTACCAGAGCAACTGATGTGATAGAGAGGACAATTTGAACCTAACATGACTTTTTTCCAAGAAAAATATTAGAAGTCAGAAAACTACATCCAGTTGTACTTAATCTTAGGAATATACCCATTCTACCATCCCACTCGCTACCCCCAACCCTCCACCATCCTCACCACCACCATCTCCCAACTTTAAAACATTTCCAGTGACCTAAGTTCACTAAATGTGTTGTGAGTAGCACCCATCTGTTATTAAAACTTTCCACTGATTTCACATCATCACCCTCCTACTATTACTTCATAACAGCTCACAAGCAACAACTCTTTAAAAGTCCATTCTGCCAGCAAACTTCAGGTCTTTTAACATAGTGCCCTGTACACTGTAGCATTTCTGTGTCTTCTAACACACATTTAAAGCTGTGCCACTGCTTTAATCAAGTTCGTATAATTTTTTTGGTCACTAAATAAGTCTTTAAGTGTTGTATCCCAATATCATTTTTTTCAATAAACATTGTGGTATAGTGCAGGGGCTCAAATGATGTACAGTTGCAGAACTTTGAAATGAAACTGTATTAATAATAAGATTTCAGGCTCTTTCATTGTGAAATAACTGTGTGTTGAAGAAAAAGCTCAGAATATGGGTCTTCATTAAATCTGTTTCCATGGAAATAGACAGTGAATAATACCAAACAACACTGTGTCAAAGGCATTATTATTGTTCCTATAACAAACTCAAAGTTTTTAATGAACGCATTGAAAATAATGTCATCCTACCAGGTATTAGAAATTTATCTCTATGACCAAGGACAGTAATGAAACCCATCATTACGTATCTCATATTTTCAGAATGAATAAAATATGAAGTTTTTCCAAAATAGCTCATTTTCTCTAACAAAGTTTTAACTTTTACATGAAAGGTAAATATAACAATAAGTCTAAGCAAAGTAAATTTCTATCAACTATTCCCTACCAGACTGGTCAAATTAAGATTTCAGCTGCATGTGCTTATAATTTTCAGGAAGGTTTCTTACTTGACAGTTTAAATGATGCAGCCGGCATAACAGGTCAGAAACAAGTGACATGATGAAGCGGGAACAATTAGCTCCGCTGGCAGGGTCCAGGGTCCAGGGGCACTGATTCCACTGGCAGCAGAGCTTTGACCAGGCTGGCCCTGGGCAGAGTCTTGGTTCCGGGTTCCTTTGGTCTTGTCTGTTTTCTGTAAATTCTGTAAATTCTGTAAATTCCCTAATATCCTTTCTTTTCTACTTAACTAACCAGGCTCTGTTGTTTGGAACATGAACTCTCGCGGACACAACAGTACTAGAATTCCAAAGTAAACTGAATAAATGAAAGATCGTACTATAAGGCCCTTACTTTGATGAGTGCAACACAGACTAAAGAGAAATTCTATCTTGTACCATTTAGGAGTGAAGAGAAACTGGATGTAGTATAATTTAGAATTCTTCTACTCCTAAGATACTATAGTAATATTTTGAGAATTTGATTCACTTTGATCTGCCAGATACAATGCTAACTTGGCTATAAAAAATTCTGTATCTTGCCTATATAAATTTTACTGTACAAGAAAAAAAAATTATTTTGCCAATCACTACTTTCAACAACTGCGAATGGGAAAAGAAGTTTTTAAAAGTAGAGTAAACTTCACTGAAACTTGTGTTCAAATGTTATTTCTTTACCAACAACTGAGAGTTTATGATTTTCCTAAGAGTATACATTTCATTGTATTATATAATGGTGTAAGCTTCCCACAATGTGTGTAAAAACAGCTGAAGTAGGTGACTATTAAATAGACTATGCTGATTTCATTTCTAAAAAGCAGCCTCCTTCCTTTATTGTTATACCTTGCAATATAACTTGGGCCATCCAAGAAAAGCTGTGCTGAATGCATACACATATTAATGCCTAAAAGATAAGAGCGTTAACATAATACTTGTACTTGATGATTATCTGAAAAGGTTTCTGCTGGAGCCCTATTTTCCTTTAATGAGCTGAATCAATTATCCAAGAAATCACCTTAACATTTTCTGTATCTATATTTTCTGAGGATGCTTGCATTGTACTTTAATAGTGCTGTCATGCCCATTATCTCAATTTCGGTTAGATTTAAAGTCTTGCTATCTAGCTTAATGGCACAATTTAAGATCACTACACTTTCAAGCATTATTTTGAGTTAGAAGGTTAATAATGCTGTCCGAGGTTTAAGGGAATTTCACTATGGGGTTTAAAAATCACTTTTATTCTTTCTTAAGCAGCCCAGGTTCATTACCAGACTTAGGTTTTATGAAGGCACAGACTGTGGCACTGTGCCTCAGTGTCTGTAACATGTCAAGTGCTTGCTCAAGTAAGAGAATTAACAGTGATAACAGGTCCACTCTGGATGCAACTATGTGATTCAAAGATCACCAGGGCAGATTCCACTTACTAGGATGCCTCGTAATCTTCTGTGCAGACTGGACATTCAGTCTGCCTACCCCTTATGTGTTGATGTAAGGCTTCAACTTCATATTCTACACACTCCCCCTAAGCAAAGTCATCCACTCCCATGGCCTTAATTCCTATATGTTAACCATGACATATATGTGGATGACATCTAACTTCTTATCTTTGATGTTCTTCTTTTCTAAGCTTCAAATTTTATCTCTGTCTACTGGATATTTTTACAATTTTATATCTGACTACACCTTAACACATGCCCCAAACTGTAGTTATTGTCGCCCTAGGAAAGGCTCCTTCTTAGATGTTATATAATAGTGAAACCCAGGTATACCTCATTTCCTCTATTACCCTTGTACACTGAATCACTCACTGATTCCTAGTTATTTTACCACCAAAATATAGCTTTCATCTATCTGCTTTTCTCCTTTCCTACTGAGACCATATCTGAGGCATCTTCAAAATTCTCCTAATTTCTCCTAACTGGTGACTCTGCCTCCAAACCAGCTCCCCTCCAACCTACATGTAGCCAGAACAATCACTCCAAAATGCAAATCTGTTGAAAAACCCTTAAATGGTTTCCTATTGTCTTAGGAAAATATCTCGACTTTTTGTAGTGATTTATGCTGTCCCCTAAGAGGGTTCCTGGAGGTAAGGAAACTACCTTATAAATTATACCATAACGTGCCACGATGTATAACTATGTGGGTCTAAAGGAGTTAAAATGACCTGTCACTAGTTGCCACATAATAAATAAACCACTTGATTTATCCTCGGTATCCTTTCCTGTAGAATGGAAATATTAATATCTACTTCAGTGTAGACGGTACATGAGATAAAATACAACGCTTGATACAGTGGCTGACACATAGTAAATGCTTAGTAAAAGATAAGGTACTGTTATCGCTCTCATTTTCTTTCTTTCTCCCATTTGTACTGAGTTTCATCCATAGCACACATCTTTAACTCTTCTTCATTTATTCAAACCCTATCACTGCAACTCCCCCTTCTACCGCACCATCTCTTCTGCAGTCCTTCAGGTTTTATCCTAAATGAGAAACACTCTGGTAAGCCTTTCCTTTTTGTTTCCTGTTAGGTTCCCTTATGATGTACTCCTGAAGGCTTTGTTTTCCCTGTTACATACTTGCTTGACTTTCTGATACTGTCTCTTCACTGCTGAACTGTAAGTTCTGTCTGATGAGCTACTACTGTCTTGCTCACCACTTATTCCCAACAGGCACACAGTAGATACTTAATAAAGGTTGTTATGTGTACCAACAAGTCTATCTTTCTCTCTCACAATTCCATTTGTGTTCCTTCCCAAACTGCAGTGGGCAGAAAAGCACAAGTTTCCCATAACAGTTACCTGTAAAATACGGTTCAGAAGTTCTGAAACGGCTGCCACAGCACAGACATGATCAAGTAATACTGGAGGGACAGGTGAAAGCAAAGTAAGGGCTTCAGAACCATGGCATATCTCGGTCTTTTCTCCACCCAAGCGCACTGTGAAATCTCCAAGTTGTGGGCAAGTGTGCACTTTCTCAAACTATCTCCTGTAACCAGTGTGCTGCAGAACACTTTGTGGCAAGTGTGGTTTTAAGAAGATGCCCTTATCTACCAGAACTTCCAAAGAAACTGGTAATTGTGGGGAAGTCTATGAAGCACCGAATTCCACGAGGGTGACTGTTTTTAGGTCGGTACCCTTTAGACATAGACTTTGAGAGCTGGCAGGAACCATCGACACAAATCAGCAAAGCTCATTCTTCCACACATGCGGAAACTGGGGTCCAGAAGGGCAAAGCGACGGGTCCGTGGCTGCACAGCAACTACATATACCAGCAAGAGGGAGAAACAGACTCCCAAGCGCCCATTTCGTACCCGCAACTTCCACTGTAAACAATGCCCCTGGCTCCTTCGGCCAGTCAAGTGGAGTGTTTCCCACTCCAAATTTCATTTTTAAGCCTTATCAAAGTAAGCTCAATTTTTCTTGGCGCCCGCGCCTAGGCCTACAGTTAACGTCCTCTCTTTTTTCAAGCCCCGAGATAAGATACACTTTTCTGTAATACAACGAGCGCCGGTGAGGCTTAGCCAAGGCGGGGGAAATAGTGTCGTTCTTTGCCTCAGAGTTTGTTTCGAGCTTAAACTTTTTCATGTAAACCGAACAAGAGTGTTAATTTTAACGCCACCGCCTAAATGCCCATAGACGCTACTTCCCATCGCAGCGCGCCCAGACCTCCCCAAGCCGCCTCTCCCTTTTTCTCCCGGACGTGGGGACCCAGCCGGTAGTCTTCACCTGGGACTGCCATGGCGCTGGTAAAAGGGGTCGCAGGAGGAGAGCGCACTTGCTTCCCGCCGGCCGCGAGGACAACGCACTACGAGAGGGGCCTCTTCCTCCCACTTGCACCGCGGGATCTCCGTGACAGTAGGAGAAGGCCCCATAAGTCTCCGGCAATTGCGGAACCAAGTAGCCACTGATGCAGTTTCCGGGGGAGGCTAATTGCAGTCACACATGGTTTGAACCATTACTGTGGAACCTCGGGGGATGATGAGACCTGCACGCTTGTCTCATGAAATAAACAACACCAATACCTACTGATTGTTCTTTCAACAATTTCAATGCACACTGAATTGATCTATAGACGTTTAATAACCTTTTCTGTTTCCCTGGGGGGCATTGGAACCCCCCCTATTCAGGTTTAGCGGTGCTCGGGTCCGGACCAACATGGAAGCGTTCGCGAGGGGCTAGCTTTGGAGAAAGTAGTAATTGGTGTCGCTGTCTTGCGGGACATTGACAGAGTGGAGATCTCGGCGACCCGACATAAAACGTGTACAGATAGGTGGGCAACTTTAGTGATCGGCAGTCCGTTCTCACCCCGGGCTGGGAGGAGAGTTCTGAGCGCTGACCGGCATGAGCAACATCTACATCCAGGAGCCTCCCACCAACGGGAAGGTGAGAACCTTTTTTAAGGTATCTGGGCTCCCCAAACTGAGACCGCTCTAAATTCACTGATCCTAGCGTTGGAAGAGATCCCAACAAGTCCTGTCCTTACCCCTGGCTCTGAACAGGAGGGGATCGACACTATTGACACTTCTCAGCATGTACTTGAAAATGTCCTCAAGTGAATATTTCTCCATTTCTTAGCCTTCTGGTCCTGTTCCCAGACTCAACCGAACTTAAGTAGCGTTCTCTAGGTTCTTAGGTTAGAAACAAACAAACCCGGGCCTCCCTGGTGGCGCGGCAGGTTGAGCACCGCACTGTGAAGCATATAGCAGTGTATTTCGGTCAATCTGCCTGTACTGTTCACCTCCCCACTGTCTCTGGTGAATCCTCTCACTTCCCGTGACTCTGGCCTGTACCCCAGATCTTGTATGCATGAATAAATAAATTTTTTTTTAAAGAAACAAACCCAAGCACATTTAAAAGTTTACCATTTTTTGCTTAACTTGGAGATCCCTCTTTCTCGGTTCTTCTACAGTCATTTATTGAATGCTTGCTTGTTAGGCACTGGATAATTCTAGGCGTTGGGGATATAAAGGTGGATGGATAAAGTCTAGTAACGTCTCTGGAAGAGTTTATGGTTTAGTTTAGGAGAAAGGCAAGGAAAGAAAAACTTCAGGCCTGATAGGTGCCCCTTTACTTTGGTTCTACTGAGAAGTTCATACTGGGGGAAAGTAGGGAGAAGTTTCACGAAGGAGTTAGCTTTTAACTGGTTTTAAAACATGAGATGATTGTCAAAAGTGGGAGTGGGAAATGTTGCCATATTAGAATGGAAGAGTGACTACCGGACTGATCATTGGTTGTGCCTATTCCAGTCCAAGGTGTACATATATGCAGGATGAGGTAGAGGAATCAGTATTGGACTAGATATCTCCTCTATTCTTGAACGGAGACCTAGTTTTTGTCACATATAAAACACAATGAATTAGGATAATGGAGAATATAGTGGAACTGAAAGTGTATTGTTGAATTAGGAATTAACTACATTTACATTAGATACAATTCTGTTGCATAACCCTTTTGCAAATTGTGCAATCCGTTGTTGATTTATATTGATAATATAATGAGGGCAGTTTGAAAATACAAATATTAAAACTGTAAGAAAGATACATGGCTGAAGAAGAAGTCTTTCATTTAACACATACTTGGTGAGCAGATAGCATATTCCAGGCTCTCTGCTAGTTTTTAAGGATACAAAGAGACGAAAAATCAGCATTGACCCTATTACTGAGTCATGTGAGTGAAATATACTGATCAAATAATCATATAGATAAGTGTATGCAAATTGTGATGAATACTGTCTTTCATCTGAACACATTTAAGCTGAGGGAGAACATCAGGCTTGATTCAAGTTTTTCTTAAAAAAAAAAAACAGTTTTTTTTTTCAACATAAGATTAATCGAAGACACTGAAACTTCACTTATATGCTGTGGAGGGCATGGCAAGAATTTTGGCCTGCAAAGAAAATTTAATGCAGGTATAATACCAGATTGCTAGATGAATATTTGTTTAATCTTATACTGTCACTCTCTAATGGTGCCTTAGGTAATACAGAGATCTTCAGAATAAATGTAGTAGAACTCCTCTGTTCAAAGAGCATAATATCAATTGAGAAGTAACTGATACATTATACTAATAATTGGTCCCTGGCAATTGTCCCTAAGCATGTTGGGTTTTGCTGTATTATGCTATAACTCTAACTTCTGGAGATGAAGCACAGAAACATACTCCTTGTTAGAAATACCTTTATCCACTGAAGATGAAATTTCCACATATTATGATCATTTAATCTAAATTATATTTACACATATTTATTCTTAAGAGTCATTTTATTATCGGACCTCCCTGGTGGCACAAGGTGTTGAGTGCCGCACTGTGGGTCTTCTGCAGCCGCAGCAGCCAGAGTTCAATCCTTGGCCAGGGAGGGGACCCACATGACACAGAGACCTCTCCTGCCTCGCCCACTGTTCCTCACAGCAGTGTATTTCAGTTGATCTTTCTGTTCTGCTCCCCACTCTGTCTCTAGTGAAACCTCTCACCCCCACACCTCTGGCCTGTACCCAAGCTCTTGAATGCATAAATAAATATTTTTTGAAAGTCATTTTATTATCAAAATACTTTCATATTTGGGAGCTTTATGAAAAGGAACCACTAGTTTCTGACAAGTTAGTAATGGCCCATAGGGAACGGAGGTCGGAGCCATGTACTTTTTTAATTCAGTATTTTATCAGTGAAAAGATTTTAAGAAACCCTGACTCAACCATATATGTGTTCTTTGTTGCTCATGACCAAGAAAAAATATACATACAAGAAAGTTACAACAGTAATAGCTAACAGGTTTTGAGCAATTACTATTTATCAGGTATGGTTCTAAGTTGTCTCTGTCCTCACAACAAACCTATCTCTGTTTTTGGATAGGGAAATTGAGTCATAGAAGTGTTAGATATCATGCCCAAGATAATGAATCTAATATGGAAGGGGAAGTAGTGGATTATGGACAGCCTGACTCCCAAACCTGTAGTGAGTGGGATGATATGCTTTAGTTTGTTTTTTAGAGCAGTGATTTCTAAACCAATGAGTATACTTCTGGGGGTGTGCAAAGTCATCCATGGAGCTCAAACAGAAAAATCTACTTATTTCTATTGAAATGCGATATTTAATATATAAAAGGGAACATAGAAATTCAGTAATCCATTCAGTTGCTTTTTGACTATTGTGATTTAATATTCTGAATGGGTTCTTATATTCCATGGTATCTAGATTAACTGAACCAGTCCTCGCTAGTTTCCTATTGTAGATAATATTAATAATTTAAGCATAAGCAAACCAATAGAAAAGGATAGAGCTAATTCCTCAGCATCTTAATGAGGCATCTTAAAAGTTAGAAATTATTATGAAAAAGATTTGAAATATGAAATTCTGCTGCTTATGGTGAACTTTGTCTTAGTTGTATATTATTGATACAATGTTGTATCAATATTGATATTGCATTTATCAATGAGAATTTAAAGCCTTTATAATTTTCAGTACATTTAAAAACTAAGTGTATAGAACAGGAAGATATACTTCTATAATTTGAAAGCAGTATTATGCCAAGTGAGAGAAGTCAGACCAAAAAAAAGGATATTTTAAGATTCTGTTTCTATGAAATATTCAATAGGCAAATGTATAGAGACAGAAAGTAGATTAGTGGTAGCCAGGGGAGAAGTGTTGAGGGAACTAGGGAGTGACAAATAATGGTGTAAGGCTTCTTTTTGGGATGATGAAATGTTCTGGTATTAGATAGTGATAGTGGTTACATAACTGTGGATTATACTAAAAATCTCTGAATTGTACAATTTAAAAGGGTGAATTGTATGGTATGTGAATTACAGCTCTATAAACTTTTATTTAAAAGGTACTGTGATTAAAAGTTGCATTAAAATATTGTATTTATGTTATTATTTAAAGTTCTTATTTTGTGTGTCTTTTTTAAAATAAAATATGAAAGTAGTTCAGTACTACATATATTTAGACATACAAATTTTGGGTATGTGTTCTCTAAGCCCTTAGCTTCCTTCCTAGACCTCCTTTTTTCTCATTTGCTTATAGGGATACAGGCTTAAAACTGCTTAAAGATAATTGTCTTAGATTTGTAAAGAAGAAAAGACATATCTAGGTTTCCTGTAACAGTAGTGCTTTATTTCAGGTAGACAGGGGGTTAATGAAGTAGGACAGGCTACTGTCTTTTTAGCTATATTGTGTTATTGTGGTTGGGATGTATCTCTCCCCTCATGGCAAATCAGAAGATGCTGCACAGTGTTATTCTAGATAAAATTAGAGCTAGAAGGAGTTACTCAACCCATAATCATTTGCATCCCAAATGTATACTTCTCAAGAGCATGAGAATCCAATTTGTCACCATCCAATATGGGGAATCTCTTTAGGGTTTTGTTTCAAGCCAAGTCAAGTTGGAAGACCTTTTTCAAGTGTAGCCAACATGTGATTACCTTTGATTTAAGTACTGTTTTCTTTCAAGTCACTTATGACTACGGTAACCTGGGAATTTCTTTTAGGACCTGTGACAGGATCCTCAAGCTGATGGACTGTTTTTTAGTGTAAAATATTTTAATAGTGTAAAATTTTCGGAGAACTTTGTATAAGCAGTAGGGTATATAGACAAAGAATTGACTTTGTAGCCAGTCAGCCGTTAGCCTGAGTTGTTCATTGTATCACCTTAGATAAATTTACTTTATCTGAGTCTTTCTCTATAAATGAACGGGAGTAATGATAACTCCTTAGACCTGAGGATTAAATGAGATGACATACATAAAATGCCTGGCACAGAATCAGAGCTGTGCAAGGCATTCAACATAAGTGTAATGAATATAGAAAATTCTAGTCCCTTTATATTTCTGTAAAGGTTAAGGAAACCATTTTATGAGTTTTATTTTATTTTTTTGATGGCAGGAAACCATTTTAAAAGCTGCCACAGTAAACATGTTTTCACCTCCTCTGCCTCTGTGCTCATTGAAAAAGAGAACTAAGTAGCCAGTTAAAAGCCCAAAAGAGATACAGTAAATTCATCAATGTTATATTAAATTCTGGCAATATAATTTGGGTTTTTGAAACAGAAATTGAAAGGCAGTTATAGCAAAAGTGCTCTGGATGTGGAGGGAGCAGAGAATTGCTGTTCTTCCTGCTTTGCTATTAAATAGCTCTCTTGACATGGGAAATGTATTTCCATGAGGCCTCTCTATAAGGTGGAGGCTTAACTGCATGATTTTGAAACTTCATTCCACTTTCAAAAAATTTATGTAAATCAGATAAAGGAATTTTGGCAAATGGATAGAGACAGAAAGTAGGTTAGTGGTAGCGAGGGGAGAAAGAAATAGGGAGTATGAGTTAGATATAGATTTCCAGTAAGAATCAGTCTCTTTTTTTCTTTTTTACATAATCACAGTGCAAACTCCTTATTTGTGAGAACATTTTATATGATTGTAATCATTGACCATCGATCATTTGTTGACGCTGATTCACTTTGGCTCACTGATGAGAAAAAGTGATCCTGGAGATGCTGATCTAGCTGTGCTACAGTATTCAAATTTAGAGTCTGACATTCTTTTTGTTATTTGTGGTTTTTAATAAGACAATTAAAAAGATGTTTTTTCCTCTGGATCCATTAGGGTTCTGGTTAAGATGGTCATGTAGGAAAATCAACTCAAAATGGATAGAAGACCTAAATATAAGACCCGAAACTATAAAATACATAGAGGAAAACATAGGTAAAACGCTGCAAGACTTACATCTCAACAGCGCCTTCGAGGTGGCAGTCCCCAAAGCTATAAAAATGAGAGAGAAGATAAACAGGTGGGACTACTTCAAGATAAAAAGCTTCTGTACAACAAAGGAAACATTAAACAAAACAAAAAGAAACCCCAAGGAATGGGAAGAAATCTTTGCACTCCACACACAGACAAGGGACTGATCACAAAGATATACAAAGAACTCACAAGACTCAAGAAAAACAAAGTAAACGACCCAATCAAAAAATGGGCAGAAGAACTTAAAAGACACTTCTCCAAAGAGGACATACACATGGCCAACAGGCACATGAGAAAATGCTCAACATCCCTCATAATCAGAGAAATGAAAATCAAGACCACAATGAGGTATCACCTTACACCGGTAAGAATGGCACACATCAAAAAAACCAACCACAATAAATGCTGGCGAGGATGTGGAGAAGTAGGAACTCTACTACACTGCTAATGGGAGTGCAAGCTAATCCAACCAATATGGAAGGCCATATGGAGGTTCCTCGGCCTACTAGAGATGGAACTACCATATGATCCAGCAATCCCACTCCTAGGAATCTACCCAAAGGACACAAAAACACCGATCCAAAAGAGCACCTGTACCCCTATGTTTACTGCAGCATGATTTGCAATTGGTAAGACCTGGAAACAACCCAAATGCCCAAAAGTAGATGACTGGATCAAGGAGATGTGGTACATATACACGATGGAATATTATTCAGCAATCAAAAATGAGAAACTAGGGACATTTATAGAAACATGAATGGAGCTAGAAGGAATTATACTCAGTGAAACAAGTCAGAAGGCAAAAGAAAAACATCAGATGGCTTCACTATTAGGAGGAATATGAAAGAACAATAAAAACAACAAAGAATAAGCTCAAGGAAATGGGCAATTACAACCAAAGCAAACAAAAAACTCAACAAGACCAAAAAGCCAAGATAAACCAAAGGGACCATGTGGGGGAGGGGAAGGAGGAGAGGGCAAAGACAGGGATGAGAACAGAAAGAGCACAAGGGACTGAGGTGATGGTGCATGGGTGGAATGGTGGTGGGTACTCCCTGGGGAATACAAATGATGTCAAATATAATTAATTAAATTTAAAAAAAAAAAGATGGTTGGTTCTACCAGGGAGTAACCATCTTCATGAGCTGGTAGAAAGAGAATCAAAAGATTTCATTTATTATATATAGTTTAGGATATACCACCTTAGTAAGGAGACAACACAGAATTAGGTTTAAGAATGTTGTTTTATAAATTAGGTTGTGATTTTTAAATGAGAAATTGTATAAAAAAAATTGTAAAATTGTTTTATAGTTTAAAATTTTCATAGGTTTATTCTTTAATTTCTTAATTTATTACAATTGCATTGAATGTAATGTAGTGGGAAACTTAATTAAAAAGTTCAATTATTGATTTTTAAATGAATTTTTTAATGAAAAAGGCACATGCTATTTTTCTTAAGTTCTAAATTCGTTTTGAAGAATGTTATTTGAAAAATATAAATATACAAATGTGGTAAATATTTCGGAGTTTTTGAGTATGTAGCAAAAGCCAAGCAAAGTCTCTTTTATTTTAAAATTGAAACTTGTTAGCAGAATGATAATATAATGGTGTAAAATATTTTTTCTACAGGTTTTACTGAAAACGACAGCTGGAGATATTGACATAGAGTTATGGTCAAAAGAAGCACCTAAAGCTTGCAGAAATTTTATCCAACTTTGTATAGAAGGTAATCATTCCTATATTCTATTCTGTATGATATATTTTGATAATTTAAATATAAATGGCAGTGTATTATTTTCATAACATAGAAGACTTGTGCTAAATTATGGTAATAAGTGTTAGAAGTTGATATGAGTTTAAAGTGTTAAGCTATATGTGGAGAAATTTATTATCAAATAATATTTTGTCACTTTTGCTTGGTTCCCTTTGCTGTTTCCCACTTTTTTTCATCCTCTAACTATAGGTATCTTCTAAGATTGCTTCTAGTTACTCTCATCCCAATGATGGGAG
Source organism: Galemys pyrenaicus (assembly GCA_019455555.1). Taxonomy (NCBI): domain Eukaryota; kingdom Metazoa; phylum Chordata; class Mammalia; order Eulipotyphla; family Talpidae; genus Galemys; species Galemys pyrenaicus. Next base: position 5,602,086 of record JAGFMF010011684.1, read on the forward strand.
GTATTTATGACTTACACTTCTAGCCATTTCTTCTGTTCTTCAACCCAATTTATATATCTGCCTACTGAACTGTTCTACTCAAATCTTCTGCCATCAACTACAGTGAAACCAGTGTGAAGCTAAATTTTTCAGTTTATTTCCTATATTGTCTAAACTTTCTTCTACATCATTGTGATGACGTTTACCTTTTTAATTTACTTATATGTATTTGAATCCTCAGGCATCTTGACTTTCTTCTAGCTTTCCAACTTTATTTTTTTTTGCTTTATCATTTTTTTTATTAAAATATTTTAAAATTTACATATACTTGCCATTAATTGTAATCCCCATCACCATCTCACCAGTGCACCATCACCTCAGTCCCTCG
>JAGFMF010011684.1:5602958-5683153 GCA_019455555.1 Galemys pyrenaicus
GAAATAAAGAAAACCACCCCCTTTATAACTGAAACTAAAAAATTTAAATACTTGGGAATAAATCTAACAAAAGAGGTGAAGGACCTCTACAAAGAAAACAACTTTATTTTTTATTCCGCTAATAACCAAATTGTTTTCAGTTCAGCATTACCTTTATTATCTGAGCAGTTCTTTCCCATTTTCACTTTCACACATATCCTGTCTTTTTTGGGAATACTTTCTCTGTTCTTTACTGTTCAAGCCTATCCATTTTTAAATGTCTGTTCAAAATTCTACTTTCTCCATGAAGTCTTCCATGTAGCATTCAATGATGGTAAATATCAATATCTCTAGTAGTTTTTTAGATGTGAGTCATATAGTGACTATTTTTCTTTTTACCAAGCTTTATAAAATTACATCCACTTGTGTTTTTCTTTCACTATATTCCTTTAGGAACTAAATACTCCAAACATTTATAACTTATTTCTTTTAGACTTCATTGTGTACGGTTTTAAAAATCTCCAGTGGTGGCAAATCTTTGTGCTTCTAAAATATATCTGAGCTTGTAAACTTGACAGTCATTTAATTAGTAGCAGGAAAGCAAGTTTTGGTGAAAAGCAAGATGTGAAAGAGAATCCAAAATAAACAGTAGTAGGGTACTTTCCTATAGAAGAACTTTCCTAATAGATAATCAGGCTTATAGATTATCATTGAAAGATTGAAGGAAGAAAAAAACCTAGGCAAAAAAAAAAAAAAAAAACCCTTCCAAAAAAGAAAAAGAGAAAAGACATCTGCAAAGATCATTATTAATAATTGCTATTGCAGGCAGGAAGGAAAGTGAGTCAGATAGGTAGTTCAGTTAGAGAAGCCTCAAATAACTGTCAACAGAGCTGAGAAATACATTAGACAAAAGTCAGAGTTGTTTCTGGAAAGAAGTTTTGAAGAATCAAAGACTTAAGTTTTATAGGAAAAGAGTGAAAGTATAAAAACATTAGAAAGAATGAATGGCAAATTACAATCCATGACCAGATGAATGGAAGAAACAGAAAACATCTGGATATAATATGACAATGAAGAAGAAATAAGGTTCTTAAGTTAGATAATGATGAAACTTAATTACTACACTACAATGATTTTCCCCCTAATTATAAGAACACAAGGAAGAAGAAAAAAAGAAAGGAATATAGGAAGTAGCTAAAGCAATTCTCTTAATTGAACAGGTGAGAGATATAATTATTATTACAAAGGCTGAGAAGAAACCAAAGAAGAATAATTTAAATGAGGATCATTTAAATAAGTTACACCGTGAATAATGCCAAGAATTAAAAAATATAATTTAGAGACACCCATTTAATTTTTGAGTCTAAGGTTTAAGCAAACCTTGCAATTTCTCAGTATTTTTTTAGTTTCATATTGGTATTTTAAAGAGAAAGACATGGTTTTCAGAATTAAAAAGCAAATGAATAAAAACAAAGAAGTAGGAGCACAAACTCAGACATGGCCCTCAACTAAAGTGTTCACAGTGACAGAGAAGTTCTTAGTCTCACTTTTCCCTCATTTTTAGAAAATCTCTCAGTCTTATAAATTCTACTTCTCAGAGAATTCTTAAGTCTGCACCCCAGAAAAGTCATAGTGATATTTGACTCTTGAAACAATAGTCTCTGTCTCTGTCTCTCTCTCTCTGACTTCTTTCTCTCTGTCATCATGTGCTCAAATAATGTGACTGAGTGCATATTATGGGCCTAAAGGATTATTTTCATTTTACAATATATCTGTGGTAGGTTTTATATTAAAACGTGAATGAATGTGTAGAATTTGAGTAAAGATGATGACATTTGACCTCACATTTGTGTTGAATCTGAAAATTTTTAGTACTTCCATATAATCTTATTTAATCTTCAGATTATTTTGTATTCTTAGTTTTATAATGAAAAAATTGAATTGAAGCAGCTAGGAAGATGTAAGTTAAAACTCCTAATATGTATATAGTGTTAGTCTAAATAAATGGTTATTTAGAGATACAGGATAGATACTTTTAGATGTCTTGGTTTGACAGCTTCTGTTATAAGCAAGGAGAACTTGCCTGTACTGGGAAACTTAATGACTATAGCCCACCAACTCTTCACTGGAAGAAAGACTGAAAAACTCAGATGATCTTTCTACTTCTTGCAGTCTGTCCTATGTACTGGATACAGTTCTTAGATTACAGATTAGAATAAAGGTTTTTTTAAAATATGGATCTTATATCCAGTTGTTCTTTGCAAATGCATTTCTCTAGTGACCAGTAATGTTGAGAATATTTTCATGTGGGCATTGTCCATTATTATTAACATAAACTCGATTCTTATCCTTCCACCTCCACCAGATTCTTTGCTAATGCTTTGCCTCACTGAGATGCCATGCTTTTACCTGGCCCATCTTCTTTCTCCTCTATGAAATCTCCCTACTAGTTATAGGTTCCAGATAATGAACACCGTTAGGAGGTCATATATGATTTCTCCTGTATATTTATAATTTCCAAATGATATATTTTATATGAATATTTTTAATTTCTTTCAATTTAGCAAACCTATCAAGAGTCTAGTTGGACTCAATTATATGTTATGTTGATTATTTATTTATTGAAAGTTTTTTTTAGGAAGATACATTTATGTAGCTAGATCTGTAATCAGTGAATAATTTGATGTATATTGTGTAAAATTATTGTATATGGGAAGAAGGAGGAGGAACTAGGAAATAGGCATTTATTTCTACCAGGGTTTCTCTACCTCAGCACTCTTGACATTTGGGCTATTTCTTTATTATGGGGTTGTCCTATCCAATGTCTCTGGCTTCTATCTACCATGTACCAGTAGCATATCCTACATATGAGCACCTAAGATTTCCAGACAAAGATAAATGTCACTAGGGAAAAAAATTGCTGCTCTTCTCAAGTTGAGAACCCCTGCCCGATATCAAAATTCTCTAATTTTTATTTGGAAATTGTAATTCAGTGTTTGAGAGAATCCTGGAAACAAATGGAATACAACCATTATAGTTTATATAGAAGTTGTACTCTTTTAGTGCATTTTTTATAATAAAAGGAAAGTAAAGGTTTTGGTTTAGTAGTCTAAAAATTCTGGGGAAAAGTCTCATGATTTTAGTTCTATTAATTTTGAAACTTATAGAAATACTTCATTTTAGACCTTGGTAAATTACTTTAATTTTTGTTCCAGCATATTATGACAACACCATTTTCCATAGAGTTGTACCTGGCTTTATAGTCCAAGGTGGAGACCCTACTGGCACAGGTACTGGTGGAGAGTCAATCTATGGAGCCCCATTCAAGGTAAGAATGATTTTTACTATTATTTGCAAGTCAACTTGGATTACTTAATCAGAAATGATTGTACCTGCCCCCCAAAAATAAAATGCATTTCACACTAATGCACAAAAATCACACATTGAGTATTATAGAGGTGTAAGAGCAGCAATTACCTTGTCAAACATTCTTTCTAAATTGTATTACCGCAAACTTTGATACTACATTAAATTCATGTGAAGCTAATGATGGTAGGGAGAAAACTATGTTAAAAAAGACTACATAGCATATTTCCTGATGTCAGACTGTATCTGATCCCTGCAACTCTGTAAATGTAAACCATTTTTAGAACTTTGCTATGTTATTCTATTTTTAAATATTTATCATTGTATGGAATTTGTATTAATCTTCTTGGGCTACCATAACAAAAATGCCATAACCAAGGCAAAATAAACAACAGGAATTTAGTTTTCATAATTCTGGAAGTTAGGAAGTTAAAGATCAAGGTGTTGACATTCAGATCCTGGTAAAGTTTCTTTTCCTGACTTTCAAATGGCTGCCTTCTTGCTGTAGCATCACACAGTAGAATGAGAGAGCTCTGGCATCTCTTCCTTTCTTATAAAAGATCTGCTGTATGGAATTAGGACCTCTCCCTTATGACCTTATTTAACCCCTCATCTCCTTATAAGTCCCATCTCTAAATATAGTAGGAGTTAAAACTCAACATATAAATTTTGGTGATATACAATTCATTCATTAGCAGAATTCATTCTAAATTGTACACAATAGACCTCTGAAGCATGAAATGCAGACCATAAAAAGAAATCATAAGAGTATCAAGCTACATAAAAAATGTTAGAAAAATGTATGAGTATTAATCAGGAATAGGTTAGTGTTTTCTTAATTATCAATATAAATCTAAAATGAAAAAAGTATTGGGGCCTCCCTGGTTGCACAAGGGGTTGAACGCGGCAATGTGGAGCTTCTGCAGCCACTGCAGTGCAAGTTTGATCCCCGGTCAGGGAGGGGACCCACATGGCGCAGCAGACCTCTCCTGCTGTGCCCGCTGCTCCCCTCAGCAGTGTACTTCCATTGATCTGCCTGTTCTGCTCCCTGCTCTCTGTGGTGAATCCTCTCACTCCCCACACTCCCAACAAATGAAAAGGTAATAATCCATAGTTAAGATATTAACTTAAACAGTACGTTTAAGTAAAAGCTAAAAGATGTATTTATATATTAATACCATGTTCTAGATAATATCAATAGCTCTTAAAATATAGGAGTTTTAGAAGACTTCATGTCTGTGCTAATGGGATGGAGTATGTGGAGTTTCATTTACTGGATCACTCTGATTCTTCAGGAAAATATTCTGTTTGTTTTAATTTCCTGATGATAAGAAAATATGAAATGGTTATAAAAAAGCTTCAAATGCCACTATTAGACATCTGAATTTTACCAAATTGAGATATCTCATGATTTTTGAAACTTCCATCTAGTAAGAAGCATTCCTTTTTTCTATTATTTAGTATAATAGAGACAATTCCTTTCTAACTTGAGAATTTTATTATGTTCAGATAAGACAATTATATTATTTTTTAATTAAATCATTTAATGTAGTACAGAGTTATGATACTATGAATTAAAATTGTTGAATTTATTTATTAAAGAAAAATAACTTCCTCTCTGAAAAGCACTGATAACTTAATATGGTCATATTTCCAATGAATCCAGTAAGTCCAGAAAGACTTGCTTCTGCTCTATGAAAACCGAAAAATTTTACAAGACAGTAAAAGCACATAACACAATTATAATAGATTCCTTGAATTAAAAAACAAGAAGAACCCAGTTGTTTTGTATTATTTAAAATAGGCTAGGGAGGGGCAATGGTTGAAAACTGCAATGAATCAAATATAATTTTATTAAATTTTTTCTTTCCCCTTTTAAAATGTTTAAGTTTATTTTTATTCTCAAAGGTAGTTTTCCTGATGAAATAATAGAAGGTTATTTGATGACTTTAAAGAATGAGAAAAATAGGGGAAAGTATTAAAAATTTATTTCCCTTTGAGTACCCTTCCTTTATGTCGAATTACACAGTATTCCACAAAATAGGCTAAATTTGTGGCTGACTATAATTAGGATTTACGTATATGCCAGTGAAGTCAACTTAAGTAGCACTGAAAGAACAATAAATAATAGTTTTGATTTATACTTGAAAAATCAGTTAATTAAAACTACATTTTATTTATTTATTTATTTATTTATTTATTTATTTATTTATTTATTTATTTATTTATTTATTTATTATTAGAGGCTATATGGGACCTTGCTGATTAGCTGAATAATAAGGGCCTTATAACTGAGGTCATTCATTAAATCCTTTCTTTATCATGTTTCAGGATGAATTCCACTCACGGTTGCGTTTTAATAGGAGAGGACTGGTTGCCATGGCAAATGCTGGTCCTCATGATAATGGCAGTCAGTTTTTCTTTACCCTGGGTCGAGCAGATGAACTTAATAATAAGCACACCATCTTTGGAAAGGTTCGTGTCCAGTTACCTTTGACTCTATGATGATATGATTACCTTGTCTAAGCGGTGACTTTATAAAAATATTCCCCAGGATATTTTTTTCTACTATTTTTAAAAACTGGAATATATTTCCATGTAGTGAACTATGAGGGAACACACCTGTGTTGTTTTTTGAGTTTTTCAAATAAGTCATTGATTATGACTTCCTTTTTTTCTGAAATCATACTAATGTTACTACTTTGTCGCTGAAATACTGTTTTTACATTTTTAGATAGAGTCTTAGATAATAAAATTTAATAGTTTAAATATTAATGAGTTCCCCTTAAGTTTAAGGTGGAAATTATGTTAGCATTAAAACTTTAATGGACATTTTGCTTTGAATAGTACCTTTTTGTCGATTTAATCCATTAAATGTCATATCAGAGAATGTAATTTCTATAGAATTTTCTTTAAATAGGAATTCTGAAGGTTTTCTTTTGTCATGCTTCTCATAAGTACATTGTAAGTCTTGGCTTAACATCACTAGTGTGTAAGCTCCCTCTGCTGGTTCAGTAGGGTTGGTTTCCCACATCCTAGGCAAAATTGGATTTTGTGATGATAAAAGGGAAAAAACAAACAGCACAATTGGCATTATTTTAAATCGCTTGAGAAATGTTGAGTGAAAGGAACCGTGCTAAAATATGTAAAACAATATTGTTATTTAATATTTAACAACCTAGATAAAAAATATGTGTCGGCACATTTGAGCCACTTAACACAGGTTGTTATTTCATGTTTATAGAATTCTGTTTTTTAAAAAAAAAAAAGCATGTAATCCAATGAGTTCTAGATTGTCATTCTGCACCTCTGTTTACATCTGATATTATATAAATTATATATTAGAGACAGAGTATAGTGTTAGAAGTCAGAAGACCATCATACAGGCTCTGTAACTTCTTTGAATATCAGTTTTCTTATCTGGAGGGAAATAATGATAGTACATTTTAGATAATGATGATCAAGTACAATAATGAATGCAAACCACCTACCACATGGTTATTCTTATTTGCTTACCCTATTCTAAAGTCTAAATTCATTTATGATATTTGAATGAAAAGTTGTTACTTGACATTATATTCTAATAAAAACTGTTACTAGTATATTTTGCAAATTTCCCCCAAAACTAATTGAGGGATTAAAATCTATCTGTACCTCTTTCTCTTAAAATGAGGTTACTATTTGAGTTATTTCATGTATATACCCTATGTAAAGTGGGAAATTTTCTTTTATTTAAAAAATATTTTCAAAAGCCTCTTCCTATTTAAAAGTGCAAATACAATAATTTACAATTAAAGTTTCTCTTTTATTTGATAGGTTACAGGAGATACAGTTTATAACATGCTACGACTGACAGAAGTAGATATTGATGATGAAGAAAGACCACGAAATCCACACAAAATAAAGAGTTGTGAGGTAGAACATGTTTATTATGAGATATAATTTTTAAATTGTCATTAAAGAGAAGTTGGTTATTAATATTGTTAAACTGTTGGATGGAGACTATCCTAAATTAGTATCAACAACTCGGGTTTTATCTGTGTAATTTATTTAGGCATCATTTCTGATTAAGAATTATTTTTTTTGTCAGAGGTTTTGAATTCAAAGACGAAATTTTACCTGATAGTTATGATGAAAAACTCACCCCATAAATGCAAGTTATAGGAAGTATGTTTATTTAGCTCAATAAAGTAACTTCCTAAGTAATTTAAGAGTGGTCCATCATTGAGAAAGTAAGTCCCTAAGAGCATTTTGATTTGGAGTCAGAACACCTGATATGTCTAACTCTTACTGTATTAAGTTTTCTTGAATAGTTTCCCTTGTGTAAAATAGGGATAAAATGTTGTTTATGGAGGAGCATGTAGGATTATTGGGAGAATCTGAGGTCATGTAAGTGGTAGCACTTTATGTAGTATATTTCCTACTCTTCTTACTTGGTTATGTGGGGAAATAATAGAGTGACTAATGTAACTGCAGTTAAATATGGATTTTAATTTTTTTTGTGTGACATTAAGAAAGAGAATAATATTGTCAAACTATTTTTTCCTTAGGTTTTGTTTAATCCTTTTGATGACATCATCCCAAGAGAAATAAAAAAGCCAAAAAAAGAGAAACCGGAGGAGGAAATAAAGAAATTGAAGCCCAAAGGCACAAAGTAATCATAGTAGAAAGATTTTTCTTCATCTTGAATAGTAACATTGATTCATTTATTTCACTTTATTTCCTATTAGAAAACTTGTTTACTAGTTAGGGAGGGGCCATTTTGGAACCCAGAGAATACCTGAGTTTCTTTTCCAAATGTGCATTTTTTTAAATACTCAAATATAGCATACAACTTAAATTTAAGCTAACATATGATATATGTTAATGAATATTTTAAGATTCTAGCAATTATTTTTTGTTTTTGAATTAACATGTGCTTAATATAAAGAACTTACTAAGCATGAAGAATATAATGACAGCTGGTTCCATAAATTATTTCACTTTTCACTTCTCTTCTGGATACTGGTAAAACTATGTTTATAAATATTTATAAACAGAAAGCTGTCTCTGTATTCTGGTTTATTTCCTAAAGAGAGTTTTCTCAGGGGGAGAAGAACATAGTGAACGAAGGTGGAGACCAGTGGGTGCTTTGGTGGGGGGAGAACTATGGGCATGTAAAATAAGGATGCATCATTAATAAAAAATAAAACTAAAATAACAGGATAGTTTTTCTAAAACTAGAAATTTCTTTTTAAAATGTTTTAGTATTTCATGAACAATATTCTTTACATTATTAATGTTGCCTATTTTGTTAAAATAGATACCAAAGAATTGGATTTCAACTTGCTGTTTTACTGTATTGTAGCATCCATTTGGGGTATTTCATTGTACTTATAAATGTTAGAGTCAGAAAGTTTTAACTATAATCCTGCCTAAGCTAGTTAATAAGAAGCAAAGCTTTATTAACCTTTTTTTTTAAACTTTTTTAAGATTTATTTATTTATGCATACAAGCACTGGGGTACAGGCCAGAGGTGTGGGGGTGGTGAGAGGATTCACCACAGACAGAGCAGGGAGCAGAACAGGCAGATCAACAGAAGTACACTGCTGAGGGGAGCAGTGGGCACAGCAGGAGAGGTCTGCTGCACCATGTGGGTCCCCTCCCTGGCCGGCAGCAGGGATCGAACTCTTGCTGTAGTGGCTGAGGCTTGCTTCATAGTGTGTTGCTTAACCCACTGCGCCACCAGGGAGGCCCTTTATTAACCTTTTGAACTTTAGTTTCCCCATCTTGTAAAATGGAAATTATAGTAGGTACAACTTATTGTTATGAAGGTTAAATTAAGAAGGGATATGCAAAAACAACCAATAGTGTAGGGTATCATATGATACATACTTATTTATTCCCTTGACATTCTACAATATAACTAAGTCACATTGTTTTATAAACTGTTAGACACTTTAATATGAGATATGAGCCAGACACTTTAATAAGCAGTTGATGCCTTCTGTCAAAGTATTTTCTTATGTAGCCATATATTTAATTTCTTTTTATTCTTTGATTTATTTTGACTAGTTTATCTCTGGATGAAGTGTCGCTTTCACTGTATTCAGAGGTAGTGTTTTCATCAGTACAGTTTTTCTTGACAGTGAGTCCAAAAGTTGTAAACATTTTTGTTTTTAAATCGTAGCAAATGTATGAAGGCTGAAGCAGTAGCCATCAATTGCATCTATAGCTTTGAAAAAAAATCTTTTCTGCCAAATCTTTTATTTTTCTAATATCTGAGAGAGCATGTTTAAATAACTTATTTATCTTTTGGGGGGGGATATCTTTACCCTGAGGATAAAAGAAGACAAATATAGTTCTTTTCTCTAAGGGCTGTTTTTTAGTTGTTTATTGCTTATATATTTTTTTATCTGACAATTTTGAGTAACTATCCTTTTAAAATATTAAGACATATTTTGACAGACATTAGATTGTTTCTCACCTGTAGTGCTGGACTATATATTTATTAGTTTTTCAGAAATTTCCATTTGACTAGTTTTTATAAATATAAAAAGCTTAATTATTTCTGTCGTGCTTGACTTCACACATTTAATGGTAGTGTTCAGGGTAGATTTTTGATCAGTGGCTTATTCAATATAGGAAATATCTGTGGTCTCAGGTTAAAATTTAAACATGCTGGAACCACAGATCCTTACTATGCTTCTGCTGAATACAAAATAATATAGTCTGTTGTTAAACAATCAGAATGTCTTTTTTGTAAATTCTCTTCTATGGCTTTGAAAATAGGGTATTTGTGGTTTTTTAACTTTTTCTTGCATTCTTTTTCCTTAATTTTTTTTTTATTAGAAATTTCAGTTTGCTTTCATTTGGAGAGGAAGCTGAGGAAGAAGAGGAGGAAGTAAATCGAGTTAGTCAGGTAAAACTAATTCACCTTTTTTTTAAATTATAAAAGGTGAGGGTCTATATAATACTCATTTTTATATCTCCTGCTATATCTGGTAAAGCACATTTAACATGGCACACAGTCAGTAAGTATTCATTGGACTAACTTCATAAAATGCCTTTTATGTTTTTAAGATTAAGATAATTATTAATATTAATATTACAGTAGTCGAAAAATGGGAGCTGGAGGAATGGACATCGTAAGATTAACCCAAAGAATACATATGAAAATAAATCTTCTATAAACTGAAGCATCCTTTTCCCCCTCTATGACATTTTATAATCCTCTTCTGATTTCTTCAACCTTTCCACAGCAACACTCACAGATGGGAAGAACCAGTCAGTCCTTTTGTCCATTTACTGTCCATTAACTCTTAACCTGAAGATATGTATTACTCTAGCAATCTTGTCCTTTCTTTTAGCTCCATTCTTAGACTATTATATTGGTATATGTTACATATTGCGTCAATAAATAAATAAAGTAGAAAAATTCTATTTATAGATAGGTTTTAGTACTTAATCTTCTCTACTGCTATGTTCCTATTCTCAAAAAATTTTTCACACACCTCATTAAAACCTAGAGTTGCTTCATTAAAAGTTGAACTTATTCTATTTTCTTTTTTTTTTTAAAGATTTATTTATGCATACAAGAGCTGGGGGTACAGGCCAGAATTGTGGGAGGTGAGAGGATTCACCAGACAAGAGTGGGGAGCAGAACAGGCAGATTGACTGAAACACACTGCTGAGGGCAGCAGCAGGCGAGGCAGGAGAGGTCTGCTGCGCCATGTGGGTCCCCTCCCTGGCCGGCGGCAGGGATTGAACTCGTGCTGCAGTGGCTGCGGTTTTCTTCATAGTGTGTTGCTTAACCTACTGCGCCACCAGGGAGGCCCAACTTATTCTATTTTCTTAAAATTAATTGTGGTCAGTAGTGCTTACAACTTCTGAGATGATTTGCCCATTAAACTTGTATATATTTTTTAAACCTGGCATTTTTTTGGGGGGAAAATTATACTCATAAAAGTACATAAAAATTTATTTCTAAAATTCCTATGGATTATCAAAGGCCAGGGCAAGTGAAACACTACCCCCCCCCCAACCCCTTTTTGACATCAGGTATAGTCCCCATGGAATTTCCACCACCATTTCACCAGTGAATCATCACCTCAGTCCCTAGTGCTCTTCCTGCCCTCTCCCAATCTCTCTCTCTCCCTCTCCCCCCCAAAATGTCTCTGATTTATTGTGTGTGTGTGTTTTTTATTAATTATTGTTGTTATTCTTTTTCCTGGTCCCTTATTTGTAAACCTGGTATTTTTTTTAAATCCATGAGAACATCTGTGAATTAAACAAAAGTGATCTAACTTTGTGATTCATGTTTTAATTGCTATTTGTTTAATTGGTTTGCTAGATGATAATGATTACTATTGTTATCAAAATAAACAGTGATAGACTGAAACTGTATATTCATTTTACTATTATTTACATACATTTGCTGACTTTCATTAATCAAGATAGATAATCTTAAAATCCCATTTTGCACACAAATATAGTTTATTAATTTGCTAAGATTCATGTAGCCAGAAAGTAGCCAGAGCTAGAATTCAAATCTAGGTCTTTTTCACTAAAAAATCCAGAGCTTTAAAATAGTACTTTCCTGACTTTTAACCCACCATTCTTCCTATAAATTTTTAAGTATTTTTTTCCTCAATATTACTTTCAACTCAATCCTCATTGTTGAAACAATGCCCTCCCATTATTTATATTGAGATAATGGTTTAAAACATTATGGAACAGTTATTTTCTGATAAATATACTTTGAGAAAATGACCTTCAAGGATTTTTACTTCCAAAGATTTTGATATGCCTTCCTTTCTGGAAAATCAGTGAAAATGGAGACCCACAGGATTAGGTTTGAAGTCCTAGTAATTGAAGCTCTTTAATCTAGTGCGGTCTTACATACTTCATTATCTGTTTTTTACCATCACTAACAATAACATAGAATTAAAAACACATACGTGAAATATACTATAAGTTATTATTGGTATTTTTTTCTCATACAACTGTAGGACATATAACAATGGCTAACAAGATCATGGTTATTTTGCATTATCTGCTGTCCTCATGCTCAAGCAATCTACAAGTCTGGGTAAAAAATTTAACAGCGGTACATCTTCCTGGGGCAACAAGCTATCAACTCAGTACAGTTAGCCTAAGTACCCTTCCTGAGCACTCCTTAGGGTCCTGATTAATAGCTTGAGCAGCCTTAAAGAGCATGGGGTACCTCTTTGCATCTGACCCACCACCAACACACTATCCACATGTGAATGTATCTTGTAGAATCTTTGACCTACAGAATTTATTTAGTTGTGTTGATTTACATGAGAATCATGGATAAGTTTTGCTTGAGAAAATGTATCAACAAAAATCATGAAAATTATTGGCTTAGAGGAAAGGAAATTTCTCTAGAATGCATGAGATAAATTCTAGGGAGAATCAGAATGAAGGTGTGTTTTGTTTATTTTACTGTTGTACTATTCTTCGGGTTTGAGGACCTTCAAATACATTTTGCCTTTTAGGTAAAATGAAACTTTGGTAAGAAAAGGAAAGGTTAGCCTGAAACGTTGGTAAAGTATAACCAAGAGAATATATATTTTTACAATTTATGTGTATGGTTTTTAAATGCATATAATTAAAACCAAAATCAGTGTCTTACAAGGACCAAAAGCAATTTGCAGTCTCAGCGGTTGAATGAAATTAAATATTTTTAAAAGGCTTGAAAATAATTGTTTCATTATTCACGTCCTCATCAAATTTCTGTTTTCAGTGACTCCACAGTGTTAAGCTTTATTCCAGAACTGTTTAACTGACCACAAGTTAAAAATTGGTGAAGTCTGAATTGGAGCTTTACTTTACGTGAAAAGAGAAACAAGATAGAGTCGCCTCTGGTTTATGGATTATCAGTGTGGGATTGCAGACATAGCATGCCCTCACTCATTTATTCATGACAAGGTGCCTCTCCCACATGGGTTCGCTTTCCTTCATTATTTATTTCAGTATCTTTCTACTACCTGATAAAATCTCTTTCAGGATAATAGAATTTTATAGCTCAAAGGGATCTTGTTCAATTTCCTTTCTTTGTAGATGAGGAAACTGAGACTCTGGTTAAGTGACTTGCCAGACTGACTTCATTTCCTTTCTGATAGGGCTGCATGATAGGGATGGCATAACAACATATCTGGAGCTGAGGAAAGCACACTGTCAGCGTCTCTCCTGATGTTCTCGTGGATAGCATGAGGAAACATGATCTGGGAGATAGTCCAGTTAGATGGGCTTATAGCTGACTGGATTCTTCTGCCCAAAGACTGCTTTGTTGCCAGCCTGTGCTGATAATTTGAACTACTGAACTGAAATATAATAGGAGTACATACAAATTCTGTACTTTAGTTTGATAAAATAAACTAAAGAGATATAAGAACAAACTGTAGATGGGTTGTTAAGAGTAAGGATTACTCTTTTTTTGGTATCACTTTTACAGTATTTTGTTCAGTTCTCATCTATTTACAAAGGATACAGACAAACTAGATGCATCCAGAGGAATCGTGGGTCATTAGGCGGCTAGGATGATACCAAAAATTATCTCATGCTTGAGGAACTGCATATGTTTTGGAGAAGTAAAAATTAAGTGAAAATGTGATCCTAGCCTTCAAATGTTTGAAGTTTTTATCAAGTGAAAGCTTACGATCAGATAGTTTTCATGAAGCAAGTTAAATGGGAGGTTCATTATAAAAGTATTTTAATAACTAGTTTTTAATATAGTGATTAAATTGTAACATTCACAGTGATACACACTGTATTTTTCTCTCTACAAGATACAGTAACACTTTTTCCTCAAGTCTGAAATTATGAAAGCACTGTATTTCTCACCCAGAAGAACTTATATTAGCCTATATTGAAAAAAACATACTACTTTTGAGAGTAAAGTAAAAATTGTTTATCCTCTTCTTGCTTACCCTATGGAATAAAGTTTCCAGAAAGTTGGGAGGTGGGGTTGGGCACGATATGGAGAGTGCTGCTAGGCCATTTGCACAGATTTGTCAGAGGGGTAGAACAGACTAATTTATAAAATGTTTTTGCTCTGTTAAATTCCATTAAAGTTCTATTTACTTGTCTTTCTAGTTGTATATATTTAACTAATAAAAAAGTTACTGTATTTGTATTAGTTTCACACTGCAGCTTTATCAACATCATAAATTTAATGACTTGAGCAAAAGAAACTTAGCGTCTTATAGTTCTGGAGGCTGAAGTCCAAAATTTGTTTTATTGGGCTAGATATCAAAGTATGTGACAGAGCTGTCTTTCTGAACATTCTGGAAAGCATCTGTTCCCTTACGTTTTTGAACATCTAGAGACTATATGCCTTGCTTGTGGTCCCTTCTTGTACTTTCAAAGCTGGCAATAGCTAGTAAAGTCTGTCCCATACTTCATCACTCTGCAAGGACTCTCCTGCCTCCCCTGTATGTAAGAACTCATACGGTCCTCTTGGACCACCCTGATAATCCATGGTAACCTCATATCTCAAAATCCTTAATTTATCCACAAAATCCTTTTTGCCACACAAGGTAACTTTGAAGGTTTTGAGGACTATGGTGTAGATAGCCTCCGGAGGCTATTACTTACGCCTGCCAATTTACTTGTATCTAAACTAAGTTGTATAGTATTCTTAATATTAAGGGTAAAACAAGGATTGGTTGGATGGTTAGAAATTACACCAAATTCTCCAATTGGAGAATTTTCCAATAATAAAAGTCATTTCAAAAGAAATGACTTATGTGTGTGTATGAGGCTATAAATTCTCTTTAGGTGTTGAGATACCTTTTGACTAATTGGTGGTAATGTCAAGGGGAGTCCTACACAGGGTGGAAGATTAAGTGGCCTCTAAGATTTTTTTTTTATTTTTGAACTGTTGAGGTCATAGAGTCTGTTAATCAGGATTTTTCAGAAAATTAGATGACGATAAACATTGATAGAGATGCCAGCGAAAGGAATTTTAGGGAAGGAAAGCATGATATTTCTTGCGCTTTCTCTTCTCTCTGTCTCTCTCTCTATGTATATGTATGTATATGTATATAATGTATATATGTGTGCATATAACATGAAATTTCTCAATCATCCTTTCATATACATAGGTATAATACAGATTGATTGGTTGGATTTAGGAATTAACTCATGATTGATCATAGGGGCTTGTATGTGTTTTCCATTGGTTAAATAGTATCTCATAAATATACTCATCTGGTTGCTTGAATGCATTTTTAAAGTGATTCTGTGCAGTGTATAGACCTTATATTTGAAGAGTAACAGTGTGTGTTTATTTCAAATTGCTCTTCTGATCTATCTTCTAAGTTTTAATAATGTGGATCAAAAATTAGTTTAGTTGCATGTAAATTATGATGAGGATTAGTGCTTGTCAATAATAATTAATGGATTTATTTTTAAACATATATTACTTTTGAAGGAAAAGGTGTTTCTAAAAGAATATTTTCAGTCAGTGAGAGATTAAGATTTTTATCTATAAGAAAACCTACTGAAATTTTCAGGAATACATATCTTTTGCTAAGTACATTATATCAGTATTAGATTTTATGTAGATTTTTTAACATATGCTTATGAAAGACCGTTCCTTCCATATACCCCCAGCTCATGATTATGTCATACATTACTTTCTAGAGTATGAAGGGGAAAAGCAAAAGTAGTCACGACTTGCTTAAGGACGACCCTCATCTCAGTTCTGTACCAGTTGTTGAAAGGTTAGTACAGTGCTGGTGTGATTCTAAATTCTTATTTTCTGGCTGAGGTAATTTTCTTGCTTGCTTTATGAGTAAGCAATCAGTTCCCAAAAGTCCATTTTTTTTTTTTTAACCCAACTGAAAAACTAAAACATTTTGGTAATGGAGGTAATAGAACTTCTAGCATAATGGAGAAAAGCACTCTCGTTATGTTCACTCTTTGTGCCATCTACCTGTCTTAATCATATTTATAATTAATTGTTAAACTTTTAAACCATGGGAGAGACTTTGAATACTAGGCAACTATTTGTTTTAACAGTATGATATATATAGTTGCTTTGCTAACTTTTCCTTGAAATATTTTTTTCAGTTAGTATCAAGGGTAACAAATCAGAGTTGAAGGATTTTTTTTGTTGTTGTTGTTATGAAATTGCCACATTTTGGGTCAATCTACTGAAATTTATCACAGACTTCAGAAAATTATCTTACTCTCCTTTAGTATTACTGTCTTTCTATCTTTATTGCTTCTTTTTGAGAAGGGAAGATAACTTTCTATTAAATTGAAGTGTACATGATACATTAGACTAGTGTCTTAAAACGATAGTACTTTAGCTCATTTTAAAAATTCTATTTCAAAATAGTTTTTGTTAATATCCTTTGAAGGGTTCCTAATATCCTTTTTGAAGGATTGTTACTTCAGACAGATACTATAAGCCAGTAGCAAAAATTATTTTCTTTAGCCCTTTGTTCTTAAAAATAGCATGATGGATTGGTGTTTTATAAAAAAATTCTAATGAATTTATATATGTGCTAATGGAGTGTACCCCTTGTTCTATTTATTAAAAGAACACCCTTTTAGAATGTTTCAGTTTGCTTTACAATACTATTCTGAAATCCCTATGTCGAGAAAAAAAGTTTTTAAGCTTTTAAGCTATTCTAAAATTTTAGATTATTGAATAATTTTTACTTTCATTTTGAAACAAAAATTTACTTGCTTTTACTTATTTTTCATAGTGAAAAAGGTGAAGAAGCAGGAGATTCAGGTGATGTAAGTATAATTTTAGTATAAATAACATTTGAAAAATTTACTGGAAATCCAAAATTTTTACAAAACTTCATTTTTCCCTTAAAAGGTAAAATGTCACTTTTATGCTTATATATGTAAAATTAAAAAAAAATTCAAGGATTTGAAAATTAAACATTCATTTTAACATTTTCTTCCAAGTATATTTTATGTGACCTTTCCTATAAAACTGGAATCCTATATATGAATTTCTTGCCTACTTTTTCATATAACATTGTCAGAATACCCAAAATTCAGATTCATTAATTTAGTTTTATTAGGTTAAACATTTAAATGTAGATGTGGGTGTCCTATATGATGTATAGGAAGTGCTCTGATCATTTATAGTAGTATCTCTTTTTAAAACAAATATTTCAGAAAACTCTTTCAAAGAACAGTGATCTTTATTAGCTGTACTGACTATAAAAAAACCAGAACACAAAATTTTCTTTAAATGTGTAGAAGGTATATGTTCTTAAGGTCTTGATAGGAGTAAAGTCATCTAAGGATAGTGTATAATCTCTGAGCTCTTTTGTGTCTTTTGCAGTAACTATAACTGCAGACCTCTTTCTCAACAAAAAGATTTGTAGATCCTCAAACAAAAATTTGTGAATTTTCAGGATTTTGTTGGTTTTTTTTTTTTAGCTCCCTTGAGGCCTAACCATGGAAGGCTTACATCACTGATTTTTAACTTTTAGGGCGAAAGATTTTCTCACACACACACACACACACATATCACTGAAGCATTCACAATTTTTATCTCTAGAGGTTTGGTTCAGTAAGACTTGGATGAGGGCTAGGATTTTACCTTTTTAAACAATCCATGTTCTGTAATCAAGACTAGCGTTTGAGTGCCACTTATGCTGGGATCCACAAGATTCACTTAAGAATTCCATCTTACCATGTCTCATCCGATCAAAGAATCACACTAAAGATAAGACCTACTTGGGGTAGTTTTTCCCTTAATTTAGTTTTATTAGGTTAAACATTTAAACATTTAACCCTTCTGCCCTCTTCCTCCTTTCCTTCTCACTTCACTCCTCTCTATTAATTTTAGTCCTCATGGAGTGTTTCCTTTAATTAGGGGAAAGAGACAATAAGCACATAAGTAATTAAAATACATAGTAATTTGATGGGTGATAGATATTTCTTGGGAAAAAAAAAACAGTGAAGGGGAAGAGAGTTCTGGAAGTGATCTAAGGATGGTATAGTGGGTGGGTGGTTCTGTCAATTTAATAGGGTGATCAAGAAAAGCATCACAGATATCAGCTCTCTACCCATCTGCATCTATGTAGGCGTTTCTTTTTTTTTTTTTTCCTCCTTTTCCTAATAAGCCTGTCCTTATAACATGTAGAAAAAAGAAAAGAAAATCACCATTGAGAGAGTAACATTTAAGCAAAGACCTGAAGGAAGAGAAAAAGCAAGGGTGCAGGTATTTGGAATGAGTGTCAGGCTGCAGAGAACAGCAGCTCTGAAGCTGACTTGTGTTTCTAGCCCAGAGTTGTAGAAGATTATGTCAGGGAGGTACAGATTACATAGGACCTCAATTAAAAAACTCTCTCCTGTGGTTCTATTGTTACAACACGAATGACTTGGGGATCCAGTAGAGTGTTGTGAGAAGAGGAGTAATTGCTATGATATAGATCCTAAGAAGAAATCTCAGCTTCTCCACCTTCTACTTATCAGTTAATCCCTGCTTGAGGTCAGTATGCTGGCCAACAACCTTCTGAAGCCACATTCCCACTGGAAGGAATAGGAATGTAAGTGGACACAATCTTTTGAGTGACATAGCGGGAGAACAGTATGTTCTGCACAGAGGGACTGGGTGTAAATTGTGCAAACAACCTTTTGTAGGTAACCCTGAGTATTATATAGTTGGCCTAGAGCAGACTTCAGGAATATTCCTACATGGAGCACATTCTCCCCACCTTTTTCCCATTCAAAACCAAACCAAACAAACAAACAAAACCAAAACTGGCCAAGAATGCAATGAAGGGAATTTGAAGTGGACTCCGAAAGTGAAAGAGAAATTGGAAAGCCTGGAAAATCTTCCATTTCAATTTTTACAGGATGGAGATAATGAAGAAGCAGACCATGATGAATGTATTGACAGTAATGAGAAGAACCTGATGAGAGAAAGAATTGCAAAGAAGTTAAAAAGGGACACCAGTGCAAATGTTAAATCAGCTGCCGAGGGAGAAGTGGAGAAGAAATCAGTTAGCCGCAGGTAAGTGACTCTTACACTTTTGGTTATCAGCATTTTTGGTTTTTACACTTCAATTTAAGATTTAGCCTTCATTTAAAATTTATGTTTTAAGTCAGTATATTTTTTCAAATACTATTTTCATATATATGATGTATATACCTGTTGTGCTGATGGAGACCTAAATGGAAGTACACCAGTTTATAGTAAGTAGAGTAGGAATCAAATTCTACTTCATTTGTAGAGGTTGTACTCTGATTTCTCCTTTTAAAGGCTTTATAACTTTTTATGTATTTTCTAAGCAATTTAGTAGCAAGATATGGGCAGTTGTATTTAATATTTAATACCAATGAAATCAGTAGAGTACTTATATAGAATAAAAAGAGATGCCTCAAATTGGTGAATAAATTTTGTCAGAACTTGTTAAGAAAGATTGTGGGTTTGAAAATCTTTTCAAGCTTGATAACCCTGGTAATCCCATTGGCATGATAAAAGAAATTTCAGCAAATATCTGATTATAAATATTTTGAGTTTTATGACTTACTATTTCACTTTCCTGAAATAATTAATTAAACATAATTTTAAAGCTCTCCTTTGTGATACTATTATTATAGCTTTAAGGTATATGTATTACATTTTGAATGGTATTGCTTAAAAGATAATGTTTTCTTTGGAATGGCCTATGTTTGGAGATTAGATAAATGTAACTACATCTGAGAAATGTTTTTTTCTCTAGTGTTTCTCAACTCATATAAGGAAAATATAAAAGTATTTCCATGTCGTCATTGTTTACTTCTCTGTTTTTTCCTTTATATAATCAGAAATGTAATTCCCAAAATTTTCCACTAAGGGTATGACCTTTTGCTTCAAAAATGGTACTTAGAAGTTACCTTAAATATCTTTTTCTCCCCAGCAGCTTTCACTTGATGCTCAAGTAATCACCATTGAGTAATTTAATGTAGTAAATTAATTGGAGCCACTGTTAACTGAAGATTTTAGTGATCATATACAGCTTATACCTACAGAGAGCTGACAACTGCCCATAAACTCTCGGTCAAATCATGAATGTAATCAAGGACACTTTTTTTTCCCCTCACTTAAGACTTGTATTTTCTGATTTTTAATAACTATGAATTTCTTTAAAGATTAGGCTTCTAATGTGACAAAAATGTACTTTGAATTTTTAGTACATGAATCAAATATTTATTATTTTAAGTGGTTTAAAGTTCTCTACTTTGACTTGTTGGCCTTGCTACAATTCCAAATACTTACATATTTTGCAATTAATATAATTTACAGTTTTGCAAAGCTAAATTTTCTGTAAGAATTAAATGAAGGTTATTTGGCAAAACATCTAACATCTATTTATAAAAATTCTTTCTCCACCCAGTTTTATTTTCCTGTCTCTCTCCTTCATCCTATCTCTCCTACCTGAAAATATAAAGAAAAATAAGGTGATCAGGATAGAGAACAAAGTACAGAATTCCAGAGGGGAAATACAGTATTTCTCCCTTGTTGGCAATTTTCCATGCTTTCTTTTGTAATCATTTATTTTGATTGCAAAAATATGCCCCATATCATTAAACTGTGTGTTTGTTCAGTTTTACTAACTTAGCTATTAAGTCTCAAGTTAATTTTATGTTTAAATCAAAAGGTCAGAAAACCTTCTAGGAGACTTAAGAATCTGTAATGTGATAAAAGGGATAATTATTTTTGAAAGGAAAATCATTGCTCAGTCTAAGTTGATATAATGGGTATAGCAGCTAGTAAGATACGATGTCATTATAAAATCATTATTTAAAAATCAGTGCGTTTGATATGTGCAGACTTCTTATTTGGATGTGCTTGAAATACTCTATTATCCTTAGGTCATTTTCGATTTGAGCTCTAAGGTCAGGAACAAGAGACTGGCCTATCACCCCTTTGGGCAAAAAACTTTCCAAATCATACTTTTACTGAAAATTTGTGGTATTTCTTTTGTTGGTAAATATCTGGAATATCTGGAATCTGGTAAATCTGTTTATCACTTGGATGTTAGATCTAAGCAGGTTTGTTGAATACTTAATATCAAGCTTGGGGAATGGTATTAAAATATATATAATTTTCAACAAAATTACATAGAGTAGGATCTTTCCCCTAATGATGTATTCTCAGCAGTGTCTCTGGTTCTGTTGTAAAGTACATAAGGATTCAAGAGGAAAAATCCAAAGCTTTTCCTACCTTCTGTTTTGTCCTTTCTCTCATTATACTTACTCTAATTTCTTTAGGATTTCTAGTCCTTTGGTTTCTCCTTTTTCTAAAAAGACTCACTCACTTTCTCATCCAGTCCATTTTCTCTAAGCCATGTTTTGCCTATGAGATACTGAGGAGAGAGCCAGAGTCATGTATGAATCTAGCCTCAGCTGTGACTTTATGAATCTCCATTACCCACTCTCCACAGTGCTTGCATTTTTTTTTTAAGTTTATTTATGCTCACAAAAGCTGGGGTACAGGCAAGAGGCACAGGGGGAAGGGGTGAGAGGATTCACCAGAGACAGAGCGGGGAGCAGAACAGGCAGATCGGTTGAAATACATTGCTGAGGGGAGCAGTGGGCGAGGCAAGAGAGGTCTGCTGCACCATGTGGGTCCCCTCCCTGGTCGAGGATAGAACTTGAGCTGCTGTGGCTGCATAAGCCCCACATTGTGAGTTTCAACCCCTTGTGCCACCAGGGAGACCCCACAGTGCTTGCTTCTAACACTCTCTCTTACCAGATCATTTGTCTTCCTGCTCTGTGAAATAAAGAGATTCCTTCAATTCTTATCTTTTTTTTCTTTCCCCCTTGATCTCTACAGGTGGTTTTTTTTACTCCTTTTCCTCTGCTTTTAGTGGAGCAAAATCTCTACCAATTTAAAATTATTCCATCTTTTTTCCTTTGTCTTCAATTTTCTCACTAGATGCATTATAAACCTCTCCCAGCATTCAAGACTAAAATACAAACAAAACCATGACCTTCTTTCCTCTCCCTACCTCTTTATGTTCCATTTATTTAAAGATATTATACATTATTTAGATTTTCCCTTATAACTCCACTGTGTTGGCGTGTAGTTGAACTTATTTTGGAAAGATTTATTTTAAACTTTTAGAAAAGTATCATCTTTTTTAACCTGTAGGTGGAGCTCAGTTGCTGCAAATTAATCTTGTAAGCCAAGTTGAAGTGTGTGCTCTGCTTGTTTTTAGCTAAACAGTAAAATCAGATAGAGCAAAAAGACCAGTCAAAAATGAATGACTTGTTGTGATGGTTACAATTATTTTGAAAAGTGATTATAATTATTATGGAATTAATCTGTAATTTTATTGTGACTGCTCTTTGAAATCACTTTCATCAAATTAAAATAAAAATCAAAGAAATCTTGACACATACCCTCAAGTCATAATTATCAACGATGTGGTAGTATTCAACCAAGGTTAACTAGAACAGCATTAGTTTTGTGTTTGAACAGCTTCTGGGTTGATCAGTGTTGTTCTACTTATCTGTCATATTTGCTTGGCTATAGCAGTATTCCTTTGATACAAACTCTCATTTGGTGAAGTTAAGTAGAATTTGTGTTTTACTCATGAGCTTTGTTCAGTTGACTGAATATGTACTTTCTTACTACAATGATGGCACCAGAAATTTAGATATGAATAATGAAGCTGAAGATGTAATGAGTCAGATTGAACTTGAATTATGAAGTATGGCATGATATAGTCATAAACATCTACTGAGAATACCTCTAGAGGCCATAGTGACTACCCATACGGTCTGTTACCTTTTTTATTTCTCAAGTCTTCTTTTGTTGGATTTGCAGTGTTACTAGGATTTCTTATGGAACTTTTAAAATATCCCCCCTATATTTTTAGCCATCTCAAAAACACTTTTAAGCTTTCACGTTGAAGGAATTTCTAAATCTGGATGTGATCAGTCTTAGGAAGTACAGAGTTGTCTTTAGTATATAAACTTAATTTGCTTTACAAATTCAAAATGAAAATACAGTATTTAAGTTTCAAAAATTTAAAAGGTAGTACATGTTTTAAAATGATAGTACGCACTTTAAAAGATAGTAAAATAACAAAGATTGAAATACAGACATTTTGACAGCCTTTTTCAACCATTCTCTCTAAGAAGTGTTTCTCATCACAACATTTATAAGCAAGGAGTAAAATGGACCACTTAGAGCATTTATGTTTCCTTTAATCTTTTTGTCTCAAAATTTTGTACTGGAACGATCAGTATAAGAGAAAAAGGAAATTCATTGCATAATTGGTCTTTGATAAGGAAAATTTGCAATTATTTCCTGGGTATAGAGTGGTAGTGTTCCAAAAATTGTTTTTCAGGAAATATTTGGGTTTAACAGCAGATATTAAGCTTTGGAGCAATCCTGATTTTAATGAAGTTTACATTCATTCTAGAATTTGATTTTTATTTTTTATATATTTTTCCTACTCAATTATTATATTCTCAAATATATGTTATTGTGTTGCTTGTCACTCACAAAATTGCTGTGTGCCAGATCACACTGGTTTTCCAGAACAGGAAAATAAAGGAGAAATGATTTCTATTTGCAAATGGTCACAATGTAGTGTAATAATTAATTACAATCCAGTATGTCAAATACTCTGAAATTCGTGCAGAGTTTTATAGGTGTTCAGTAGACAATTTGTACTTCAGGAAAAGGTCCAAATAGTAAAAAAAGGACTTGAATTTTAAACTTTCCCTTTTGTAGATCAAGAAGAGTCAAATATCAGCAATTTCATTATTTTTTGGAGCTACTATTTAAAAGAAATAACATTGTAGAATTAGCTAATACTTTTTTTTTAAGATTTACAATAGCTGGGGTACAGGCCAGAGGTATAGGGGGGGTGAGAAGATTCACCAGAGACAGAGTAGGGAACAGAACAGGCAGGTTGACTGATATACTGCTAAGGGGAGCAACCGGTGAGGCAGGAGAGGTCTGTGGCACCATATGGGTCACCTCCCTGGTCAGAGATCGAACTCATCTTGCAGTAGCTGCAGGTGCTTCATAGTATGGTGCTTAACCCCTTGTGCCACCAAGGAGACCCTCTAATACTGTAATATTGCAGAATCCCCCAGTGTAGTTTATTGCTTATACATGTTAGTTTAAAATTTGGGAAATAGCAATTATAAAACACACCATCAATTGACATTTCTGGCAAACTCCTTTTTTTTTTTTTTTGAATCTTTATAGCAAGAATGTTAAAATATTCTGGAAAAAATACTGCTTCTTGGTGTATTTGAAATATAATACCATTTAAAAAAAGAACAGAACAGTTAGTTCATTGAGAACCTTAATCCATATCCAAGGAATCACTTCAAAATACAACTCTTTTACAACTCCTTTAACTTCAGTTATACTTCAGAAATACGACAACCCTACTGTTTTTACAATTAGATATTGTATGGCAGACAGGAAGCATGAAATATACATGAGGGGGAGATTCTCCTGTAAAAGTGGAGACAAAGCATTTGCATCTCTTTAGAATATACTGATTTGTATTACCCTTGAAAGTTACATTCTATTGATCTGACAGTATCAGTTGTTTATAAGGAATGGAATTGTGCATTTGAAATTTAGTATTGAAATTTTGTTCAGGTTTATTTAAATTATTCAGCATTTGATAGTGTTCTCTAAGCTGGAACAAATCACAGTCATGTTGAAAAGTTTTGACATATTCACTATTTTCCTACTTTCCTAGTCTTCCTAATGACTTCACCTGTTAATTAAGTTGGCTAGTGTAGTTTGAGTAAAATAAAGAAAATGGTCACCTAATATGCAGAGTTCTTTTAGTACAAAGTTACACAAGGGCCTGCAGGAAAATCATAGTCTTTTTTTTTTTTTTTCTCTAGACTTATTTTCTATACCTTTCTTCTAATTGCTCAGGGATTATGCTACCTTTCAGATATCATTTCTTTATTATTATCATTATCATTGAATTTCTCCTTTCCATCAGGAACTGTGCTAGGTCCCAGTGCACTAAGATTAGCAAGTCTCAGTCTCTTCTCAAGTTTTGTGTCTAGTAAAAAGAGGCAGTTGTGTGAACAACCAAGTGCTCTTGCCAAAGACTTATTCTGTTATTCAGCCATTATTTATTATCGTTTTTCAGTGTGACCAGGTGTTTTCTCTAACGTAAGCCCTACAGCAAAGCTACAACGTACAATTTAAATTAACAGCCTCCTTTTATAAATGAAAAAATCTTGACTAGAGAGTGGCAAAGCCAGTAGTTAAACCTTTGATGACTGATAACCTCTGCTGAGCCTAGAGAGAGGTCAGCTAGCATCCAGCCTTCCGTGTCCAGCTATCGTGTGACTTTCCCACTTGTTTCTAGCAAGGTATAACATCATTTTAGAAATGTTGCTCTGTATATGTTTTAGGGATGGATTGGAGGAAGGAAACTAAAGCAGAAAGACACATTTGTAGATATTACATTAGTACAAGGGGTAAGGACCTAACTAGGCAAGTAGGTGACTTTGAGAATGGATTTGAGACATAGAAGATAACAGATTTGCTATAGGGGAGCTGAAAGAAGAGGATATATTCCAGATGACTCTTAGAATTATGGCTTAGATGACTAAGAGATGGTGGGTGATAAGCTTTAAGATAGGAACCCAGGATCTTTCTAGTGCTCCTGTCAGACACCTTTGTCCTGTTGGAACAATTTCTGATTGTATACGTATTAGTTAGGTATTTCTGATATAATTCATCCCCTACATATAAACATACACCCTGAATTGCTTCTTATTCGGTTGCTTCCTTTATTAGTCAACTTAGGTTAGATTATGTTATGATAACAAGCAATACAGTGATATAAAGCAACTAACATGTGTTCTTGCTTTTGCCATATCTGGGTGGGATTTGTAAATCTGCTTCATATCATCTTCATTTAAGGGCCCAGGGTGAAGGAAGCACCTTTTTCCCCGAGACATGGCAGAGGAAAGAGTGAGAGTGATAATAGAATCATATGCTGGCTCATAAAGTGTCAGCTGAGAGGTGCATATGTCACTTCACCATTTCACTGGCCAGAGCAAGTGATATGGACAAGGCTGTTGCTCGTATGATAAAGTATAAACCTTGCATGGGGAGGAGCAGTGAATGGTGAGAAACAGTAATGCAGCCTACTACACTCTGTGCTCTAATCAGGAATTGCTGTCAATACTTGTGAGTGTGCAATAAATTTAAATACTATCTTTCTGGCTACCAGGATGAAAAAGAGCTATAATAAAGATTATTTGAATTTTGAAAACAAGGATATCAATTCCTCATTACTTCAGACTTTTAAAAAGCAAGACTACTAAAGGAAATTCTATCTTTTTAGTCTTACACAAGGGATGAAGAACATAATAAATATCTTCCACAAGTTTCACAGAAGATGCAGAAATACTTTATATTTATATAACATCAAATCATAACTTTAATAGCTATCTTAAGAATTCTTTGGTTGTAGGAAACAGAATCCCTCTCAAATTAACTCAAATAAAGGAATTTCTATATAAAAAAATATAGGGGAGTTACATGGAATCCAGATAAAAGAATGGCATACAGGCCACACAGGAAAGGAAGTAGTCAGAAACTTCGTTTCTCTTCTTCTGTAACCTCAGACAGTCTTTTTCTATCCTTTGTTCCATTATCCTTTACAATATTGCATTTTCTCTGTAGCACACTGCTGTCTTCTTCCTCTTGTAGTTGCGAAAGTAAATTGATTTGATTTCTCTGTCAAATTCTTGGGAGAGAGAATCTTATTGATTTGGTTTGGGTTATGTATGCATTCAGTTATGTTATCATACAGGGTAATAATAGTAGAGGGGAGTTAGATAGCCGGGAGGCTTATAGGCGTAATAGAGAGAGCTAGTACCTCCTCCTTACTTAGCAACCACAACCCCACTTTTAGCTGAATTCATGATTGCTTATCTAAAAGACATTCGCCAGTGTCCTTTGTAAGTTAGTACTATCTTGTGACCAAATTCTACCCAATGAGCTGAAACAGCAGTGTGCCAGACTTCCAGACAGTCTTTTTTTATTTTTTTTTAAGGAAAGAAAGAAGAAAGCAGGGACTAGTTCTCTTTTATCTCTTCCTCTTACTTCCATCCTGGCACACAGACTGGCTATATGGATGACAAAATGGAAAGGTTGAAGGAGCTCAGGTTCTTGAAGACTTTATAAAACTATTATCCCAACTTGGAGTGCCTTTTTCTGAATATTTTCCTATGTGAGTTAATATAACCTTTCAGTTGTTTAAGCCGTATCATTTGGGGTTTCTGTTAAGTATAGCAGAACCTAAACTAGATTGATACTCTAAGGCTATTTCTTCCAGAGCTGTGGATAGGGTAAGTGCTCTAAGGTGGGAATCTGAGTAGGAGGGATGAAAAACTGCTTCATAATCTCCAGTTTCTTAATTGATTTTCTAGAAGAGAAAATCTGCTGTTCCTAGAAGAGAATCATTAATAAACCCCAACATCTCCACCCCTTTTTTCACTTTTGGCTGATCACCTTGCTTTCTTAATTACAAAAACATAATTTGCCCAACACCATATCTACCTATTGGCATGTGGATCCATGTTCTAGTAGCAAAAGAAGCACCTTCCTGGTCCTCATACCCTTTCACTATCTTACACAGTTGCCAAGCTACAATCCACCTTATTCTTGTTACTTGCTTCACACCAGGCATTGGTCTGTGTTCCATAATAACAAGCTTATTCTTTCAATCCTTTCCACTTTGATTTACCCCAGCTTGAAGCTTTCTTCTCTGTGATATTCTTAGTCACCATTCCTCTTTTCATTCAATTCCTTGCTCATATTCCTTAATAGAGAGAGCCTTTCAGACCATACTTTTAAAATACTCTTTCCATCCCTAATGGGGTACATACCCAAATGATCTGGGGACAAATTTTTAAAATTCAACTGACCTATAAAATGCCGTATGCTAGGATTCATACCTGTTAAAAAAACAGAACCTCACTGAGTAAGTATATCAATGTTTTCAGTTTTTGTAGGCAATTAATGATTAGAATATATGTTACTGAACTTTTTCCTATATATTGGGAGCATAGTTGAATAAAGGTAAATGATGTTAAAGAGCAAGTTTGGATCTAGTCTTTTTCAGTGCTAGGCTTAGATATTTGCATAAGGTAGCAAATATTATATCTAGGGAGGAAAAGTGAGAGAGGGACCATTCTGCTAACTCAGATCTGATTTTTTGTAAGTTCTACAACTTTTTAAGAGCTACCATTATAGTGTTTAACATTAATCTTATAAATAAGTGAATTTCATCCTATATTGTTACCCATATTAAAACTGGATGCATTATAATCAGTAATTCCCTACTTTGAAGAGAAATCTCAAAGAATTTATTGACGTTCTTTCATACCTTTTTACTAATTTTGACATCAGTAATATTTGATCTCTCCTCCCTCCTAGTGTTTACTAGATATTCTTGTACCATGTATATCAATTTATTTACTATATGTGTGATTGTGTTGATTTAAACGTGTTTGCTGTTTAAGTAACACCTATGTGAATATTAAACTTTACATAGGATTCCATTACTACTTTGACTTTGATATCATCTTAACGTGTTTTAATGTAATTTTATATTTCTTTTTCTTCTCAAATTTTTTACTCTAAAAAAGACCCTTAATACATTTTCCTACTATTGCTAATTTTGCAATGTCAATTTAGTCTTCTCTCCATTTTAATATTTATGGTGTTGATTTAACTGCTTCCTTAAAGAGTTATCTTGTTTAAACAGTCTCAAATTTATTATATGGTAGCAAGCACGTTTCTGTTCCTGACAAAAAGTACCTTCTTATAGTCAAAAGTGGATATTAAGTACTGACTCATTTCTTTTTAATTTGTATTTTCAATTTGTTCTAAAAATTCATCAGATCAAAGTTATATATATATATATATGTTACTCAACAGATAGGAAGTTAGATTTGTTCTTTGCTATATATTTGATTTTCTTTATTCTATCAAGAAGAATGTTTTCTTAGCTTCAAAAGTTATGTAATGACTTCCTGCCAATTTCTTCTTCCTTTTAGATAAGCACTTTTTTAGTTTTATTAATCATTACAAATTAATAGAAAATTTCCAGATATGATTATTTGTTTGAAATATTGACAGTAACTTGAAACATCTTAAAGCAGACTTTGCTTATGGAAATTAAAGAGAAAACCTTTGGCTTGGCTTCAAAGAATTTAGAAAAATAGTGTATAGGCTTCACACAAAGACTGAGTACAAGAGTCCTTGTATTTCATATACTGCTGCTATTTGGTAAGACTCAGTTTTAGGCACAGTTTGTATGCACTAACTTAGTATATACAAAAACAGTATGTAGTAAACCTGTGAAAGTACATTTAGTCTGATAGAAAGTGAGCTGCTGGAAACTAATCTACAGATTGAAAGCCAGCATAAGATTGCAAAGTCATTCAACAGCCTTGTTTGATTTTTATTCTCATTATTATATTTTCAGGTAGAATTTATCAGTGTCTCAGTGAAATTATAAATATGTTTTGCTCTTTTACTGTTTTAAACTATGATTTATATAGTGTGAGAAGAATTTTGGAACAAAATGTGTTTACATTTTTTAGATATTTAAAGGTCTTTGCTTATAGTTTTTGTAGCCAGTTATTACTGACAAAAATCTACATGCTATTTAACATTTTCCTATACGCTTGAGCATAGGTGAATAAAGGTAAATAGGTTTTTAAAAAGGCAAATTTGGATCTAGATTATCTTTTTCAGTGTTAGGATCTGCTTGATGTCTGCAGAAGATAATGATCGCTCTACTCTAGGGAGACAAAACGAAAGGGTCCTTTCTCCTAGCTAGACTAGCTATGTTTCTAAGCTATACCAGAAATAGCAACAATTTTCAGTTTGTATGGAAAATTGGACATTACACCTGTTACAGTAATTGAGCACAAACTTATGCTACAGAAATTGAGCACCTAGAATCCCAGCCTCTAGAAGGGCATTGCAACCTAAGGACTGTTGAAATGCATCATCATTGCTTTGGTTATCTGGTGCTATGGCCATAATATGGGAGAATGTTTATGGGCTTTAAGGTTGTAGAGAGCCTTTTGTGATGTATAAAAACTCACTACCTCAAAATACTTTTCATAAAACACTGATAAAATACTATTTATTTCAATAAAAACACTGTAGTTGCTGCTTAGTGTAAATGAAGACCTGGCACCTAAGCCTGGTTTAAACACAGTGCAAATAAATATCTACCCTAAAACTCTGTAAATCTGATAAGAAAATAGAAGGGTTTCTCTTTCACTGGGTTCTTGAAGGTTGAAAAGCTTCCAAATTCTAAAAAGGACAGTTGCCTAGCCTTAATATATTATTGTATAACCCAACAAGTTTGAAATGCTTCATATTAGTCAAATTCTACTTATGTTATTTTTTTCTATTGTTACATTTCCATTTCTGATTCTTAAAACAGAGGTAAATCATAACAGTGATGATGTCTTGAACTATATAAGCTGTGACAGCATGAACATTGTAAGAGCTATATTTTGGGCTACTTAACTATATACTGCTTAGCCTATTAAATCCTAAAAAGGATTGATGAAAGGATAGAGAGGTAGATTAATGGAATGGAATAGAGTCCAGAAATACAAATCAACACAAATATGGTCAACCAATCTTTGACAAAAGTGTCAAGACAATTTCATTAAGAAATGTTAGTCTTGGGGCCTCCCTGGTGGCGCAGTGGGTTAAGCAACGCACTATGAAGCAAACCACAGCCACTGCAGCACGCGTTCGATCCCTGCCGCCGGCCAGGAGGGGGACCCACATGGTGCAGCAGACCTCTCCTGCTGTGCCCGCTGCTCCCCTCAGCAGTGTACTTCCGTTGATCTGCCTGTTCTGCTCTCCGCTTTCTGTGGTGAATCCTCTCACCCCCCACACTTCTGACCTGTACCCCTGTGCTTGTATGCATAAATAAATAAATCTTTAAAAAAATAAATAAATAAATGTTAGTCTTTTCAATAAATGGTGCTGGAACAAGTGAAGAACCGTGTGCAAAAAAATAGGGAATCTTGACACATAATTTACATTTCATACAAATTATGAACTCAAAATGGTTCACAAACCTAAAACTATTAAACTACTAAAACATTGAAGAAAATCTACGTGAACTTGGGTTTGATCGTAAAATTTTTAAATACAGAAAGCATGAAGTCCACTGATAAATTGGTCTTCATTAAAATTAAAAATCTTTAGTTTTGCAAAAAAAATGCTCTTAAGGAGATGAAAAGATAAACCACAGATTAGGAAACAGTATTTACAAATCACATATTTGATAAAGGACTTGATTCCAGAATATATAAAGAACTATAAAAGCTCAATAATAAGAAAACAGATGAACCAAATTTAAGAAATGGACACAGATTAAAGAGATATATCACTAAAGATATATGAGGCAAACAGTATATGAAAATGTTATATTTATATCCTTGCTGATGTAAACCATTATTATAAGTAAAAAAGGATTTAAAACTCTGTGTTCAGTTACTTAATAATTTTGTATACATAGTGAATAAGGAGTTAGAAAAAAACAAAGATTAAAGCTTATTTGTTTTTCACTCTGGAATTCAATTACTTTTATCTACAGGAAACCTAGAGCTTAGATTGTACTGCTTGTTCTTAATTTTGTATTTTACACAAAATGCTGAAGATGCCCACCTACGCTTGAGAACAGAGTAATGTTGCACACAGAATAGGGGAAAAACGATGAAAACAGAATTTCCATTCTTGCCTCCATCATAGTTTGTAAACCACTGCAATAAAGGAAAAAGTAGTAAATAAAAAAGGAAAGTAAAGCAAAACAAGGTTTAACTTAGTCAGGATTTAAACACAGATATAACTGCCATATTTTAACAGTCTTGAGATGACATATAAAGAATGAGATAACAAATGGTAGCCCAAGGATGTAGATGGTACTTGCAGCAAGATAGGTGAGAATGGAATAGCCTGATAGCTGCAGGAACCTGTACACACATGGGTGCAAATCTGCAGGAATTAGGACAAAAAGTGCTAAGAAGTAGGCTGGGGCCAGATCAGGATTGACCATGTGTAACTTATTTAGAACCTGGACTTTGTCCCTGAGATATAGAAAACAATATAAAAACTTTAACTAGGAAAATGATATGATCAGGTTTTGCCTTAGATGCATCACTGTAGCATCTAAGGCAAACTAGAGAGACAAGACTAGAGGTTGAGGAGACTGACCAGGAACTGCTTTGATAGTCTTAATCCAGTTCAATTTGATAGGTAATTAACATTCAGCATCTTTTTCAAACATTTACAATATGCCTATAGTAGATATAAAGAAGGATTTTACTCCTGCACACAAAAAACTCTCAGCTGATGCCCATCTGTATACAGTAAACTCCATATGAAACAGAGCTTTAGAGAAAACACAGTATCTTCATGATGGAGGGAGAGATTAATGTTGACCTTAGGGATCAGGAAGTCTGCATGTATGCAAAGTAGATTGCATTAATACTAGACCTTGAAGAATGGGTAGGGTTTGAATAAGAGGAAATGGGTGGGGAGGGGAATTTCCAGCAGAGGAAATTTGGAAAAGTACAGTGTATTTGAAGAACAATCTGTTGTGACTAGAGGAGAGGATATAGTTGGGAATGAAGCTGGAAAGACAGATTGGAACCAAACCATGAAGTACTTTCCAGGATAGTAATGGGTAGATAGAACTCAGTTTGCTTGATTTATATGTGAATTCAAGTATACAGATAAACATAGAACAACTTTTTGTCAGCTAGAGTAAATCAATTTGAAAAATTCATGGCGTGTGAATATTGGATTTCTGTATTTTTAAAGAGGAGTAATAAGAGTAGGAGGATTTGTTGTGATTATTATGTTTAGCAGTGTGTTTATGTTACACTTTATAATTTGAAAGTGAATATCAAATCACTATGGTGAATAAGGTGGTTTGGTGAGAGGAGTGAATCTTCATAATGTCAAGGTGAAAACAAATTTTATTTCTATGCTAAAAATTCTATTCGTATAATGAAAGCTACTCAAATTTAGTAACAACTGTGATCTATGAAGATGCAGGCTCTGATCACAGTATTTCTGAACCTGTCTCTTCATCTTTAAAATATGATTAATAATGCCCCTGCCTATCTCAATAGGGTTGTGGTAAAGTCAAATGAAATAATATATATAAGACTACTTTTAAAACATTTTTTTAAAAAAATGATGACCTTTATGGTCTATAATTAGGTAGTTTAAAGTGCCTTTGATGCCTCACCATCCAACTCCCTCCTTTACTATCCAGCAGCCATTTTCTGGTGCCCCCTTACAACAATGGCATGTTTCAAGATAAATTTGGGTAATTGATAATGGTTATGAAGCATAAACACATCAAGAGATGTGTGTTTAAAGAGATGTATGTTTTTAAGGTGTATAATACCGGTACAGCAGACAAGATGAAACCAATCCATAGATGCAATTTGGGGAGATGTGCTGTTCCCACTTAGAACGAAAATTAGTTGCTGCTATCCTCCAAGTATCCTGCTTCCCCTACCTCCTCTTTCATTCTCCTCTTTCATACCTTTCAGGTACAAAGGTATACTCTGCATCAGATGCAATTCTTGCCTAAATCATACTCTGTCAAACGTAAGCACATGAAATTTCGTAAGAAATTAATACATTAAAAAATACCAAATGTCATAGACAGACTAAATATTCTAAATACATAGGAAATTCCAAGTGAAATGTTAAGTCATATGAGGTTAATTAGTTTTCCTGAAGCTGTGTCTTGAGGCAGGATTACACTGCCAACAGTAGAACCTAAACTGGATTAAGTAGATTGTAGGGATAAATTTGCTGGTAAAAGGAATGGTCTCTTCTAAGATGACAGCTTTGCTAATTTATTGCATTTTACTTAAATTGTTAATTACTGTCTTTATGTCATTTGTTTCATCTGGAGTGTTTATAGAAAATGAAAGTATTATTTTTGAGAACATTCTGTTTATAATAAAAATTTTATGTCAACCTCATAAAGCAAAAATAGCATATGTCTACAAATGTGATTATGGACACGTTCAATTAAGGAAGTAAATGCAAAAGATAAAATTCTAACTTTAGCTAGTATATGCAACTGTTTTATTTTAGAAAAATAAATGTCCTTGCTGAAAATTCAGTGACATTTATTGCCTAGGAAACATGTTGCTTTAACTTTTTCCTTCTATGCCTTTTTTAATATAGCACTTAAAACACTTCAAATCTAATGAAGCAAAGCAAACATAACATGTCACTCTTTAAAATGAAGTATTGATAGTGAAGTTTTCCCGTCTACAGGATTTTGTTGAATATTTACAATTCTAGAACTTTGGTATGCCAAGAGTTTTCAGAAACAATTTAAGAGTTTTAAGATATGGTTAAGATATAGTTTTAAAAGTTTTGGGGTTTTTTCATGTGTGACTCACTTATGAATGGAGTGTTTTATGGAGCAGCATGACCCGATTTTCTGCATTTGACAAGATGGTGTGTGACTGATAAGCAGGGCTGCTGGACAGTTGTGCAGATTATGACAGGGGTTAGTCATAGAATATGAGTGTGGCTGTGATCTAGAGTGCTGATGAGCTCCAGTGGATGGATGCCTTTTCTAACCTTTCAGCCAAGAGAGGGTACTTATTAATATTTCCTAAGCACCTCCCTCAGAGGGGGCACATAAAGGTTCTTCATGCATTAGCCTGTGGATAAATTTGTGAAGTGAAAGAAAATGTGCCACTAGGTTATGGTGGTGGTTTTCCTAGTGGTTTCCACTGACAGACTTTTAGTGACATTTAAAGCAGTATGGGAAGGGATTTTGGAAAACAGGTTTGTAGTTTTACACAGTTTTTCCTTGGCTATTTAATCTTAGGTGTTTTTCTGTTTGTTTTCATGAAAACAAAGGTATTGAACTACCTTCTGCCTTCAAGGGTACATCCAGTTCTCAATTTCTGTAGCAGTTATATCTGGAGCATAGCAAGCAGAAGGAAATTGGAGCTGGGAAATTTCTAAGTTGGCATGTTTTATATGTTATCAAAATGCCATCAGAATTCCTTGGGATATACACTTATGTATCTGAGTAAGAGTAAGTTTTGAAATCAAGTAGTCCTCCAACTTCTTTCTGTTCCTTGATTGTTAAAGCTTCTTATGCTGAAAGCTTAAATAGTGGATTTTGAACTTTTTCTGTAAACATTTAAAGCCCTAAATTTCCCTGTAAGCACAACTTTCTCTACATCCCACCATATTTTATATGCAGTTATGATAGATGATTTTATGTATTACCTGGGCTAGGTTATAAACTCCACTCTATTTGGTATATATTCTATAGCAATACCTAGTGTAGGTATTACCATAAAGATATCTGTAGATGTGATTAGGGTTCATAGTCAGTGCTTTTATTTTTTTTTTAAGATTTATTTATTTATGCATACAAGCACTGGGGTACAGGCCAGAAGTGTAGGGGGTGAGAGGATTCACCACAGACAGAGCAGGGAGCAGAACAGGCAGATCAACAGAAGTACGCTGCTGAGGGGAGCAGCGGGCACAGCAGGAGAGGTCTGCTGCGCCATTTGGGTCCCCTCCCTGGCCGGCGGCAGGGATCGAACGCGTGCTGCAGTGGCTGTGGTTTGCTTCATAGTGCGTTGCTTAACCCACTGCGCCACCAGGGAGGCCCCAATAGTCAGTGCTTTTAGAGCAAATTATCCAAGATTATATGAGTACCTTATTTAATCAGTTGAAAGATTGAAGAGCAGGCCTAAGGCTTCTCTGAAAAAGAAATTCCATCTGTAGATAGTAGCTTCAGCTTATGCTGTGGGGGGAATTCCAGCTTGCCCTTCCTGATGGCCTCCTTGCTCAAATGCTTTTGGTTTTCAGTTCAACACCCCTTATAATCAGGGAAATGAAAATCAAAACCGCAACGAGATACCACCTTACACTAGTGAGAATGGCACACATTAAATAAATGCCGAGAAAAAAGGATCACTTTTACGTAGCTGTTGGGAATGCAAACTGGTCTAACCACTGTGGAACGCTGTGTGGAGGACCCTCAAATCACTGAAAGTGGATCTATATGACCCAGCAATTCTACTCCTAGAATCTACCCAAAGAACACAAAAACAATTCAAAACGAAACCTTCACTCCTATATTCAGTGCATGACTATTTACACTAGCTAAAATATGGAAACAACCTAAATGCTTCAAAACAGATGACTGGATCAAGAAGATGTGGTATATAGACACAATGGAATACCACTCAGCAGTCAAAAAGATAAACTGCCATTTGCAGAAATATGGATGGAGCTGGAAGGGATTCTGCTCAGTGAAATAAGTTGGAAGGGTAAGAAAAATATCAAATGGTTTCACTTATAGAAGGAACATAGGAAATCCTTATAAGGGATCAGAAAAAAAAGACAAAACTAGCAGGCAAACTATAAATTGGAGATATTCAGCAAGGGAGGGGGAGGAGAAGCACCAAAATGGGAGGGAAGAGCACAAGAATCTATAGTGACAGTTTATGATTATATTGGTGGTAATTTTATGGGGACAACACCTGAGAGAAGAAATCAAACATTGTACAAAAATGAACAATGATGTAAATATATGTATAATATATATACTATATATATACATATTATATACACACATATGCATGTGTGTGTGTGTGTGTAAGTAATGGATACAATTGTGCTTTCATTTTTATTAAGTTCAAAATAGTCCCTAATATTCCTTCTGGCTCCGTCTTTGATCTGTAGGTTATTTTGAAGTGTGTTGTTTCATTTCCAAATATTTGCAAATTTTCCAGATATTTTTCTGTTACTGGTGTCTAAATTAATTTCATTGTGGTCAGAGGACATATTCTGTATGATTTGAGATATTATGTATTTATGGAGACTTGTTTTTTGGCCCATCTATGGCTTATCTTGGTACATGTTCCATGTGTACTTGAAAAGAATATGTATTCTGCTGTGGTTGTTTGGAATGTTCTATAAATGCCCCTAGTATTTTTGATGGCACCTTACACTTATATTTTAACGTTTAATTTATATTCGGCAATTTACACATTTCCTTGATTGATCATATAATTTAAATGATCCTATTTCTAAAAAACTAAGAGAGACTATATACTTTATTAATTAATAAGTCAGTAGTGACTTTTAACTTTGTTTCTTAATACTTGATTACTTGCAATAGGTCCTAGTATAAACAACTGTTACTTTCATGTTTTTGCTTTCAGCTTTATCCTGTATAAAACTTAGGAAGTCTTACTTAATTTCCTCTTGACTATCCAAGAATAAATTTTTAGTTGGTAAATTTTCTTGGACTTGTCCTACTTAATTTTCTTCAGAATATTTTGTGTGTGTGTGTGTGTGTGCACGCGCGTGCGCCCACGTGCACGCTCATGCACAGCAATTTTGTTTCTCCCCGAGAATAGAAAAAGTACATGGAAATGAAAAATCAAATCAGCATATTCTTCTCTGGAGCAGGTTTCTCCCATTTTGAAGAAAGTATTATTCGCCATGGTTATTCGCTTTGACTTTTCAATGTGTTTTTCTTTTAAACCAACTGAATGGGGGGGGGGAGTAAAATAAAAGCAGATCTTTTAAAAGATTCCCCATGTTATTCTTTTTAAATAATATGCTCACTATATATGATTAATTCCTATTCATGCAACATAAATTATAAATTTTTGCTAATGAGTGGGACGATGAATTAGATAACCTGCCTAAGCATCAATGAATTGAGAATGTTGCTTAAATTTGAGACTTGAGGTTTCCTGGGCCCTAGAAGTTTTCTAAGCCCTAGAACTCATTTTACTGGAATTTATTCTGTACTGCAGATGTTATACCCTCTTTGTGAGAAATGTCTTTTACCATGTTGCTCCTTTTCCCCATTACCATTAGTAACTAAAACTTGACTTTAAAAAAAGATTCATTTGTAGGAATCACAAGTACATTATGTTGTAGTGGAAGGTGGATTGCTTTGGAATAAAACAAACCCAATTTTTATTGGAATACCAGCTGTATCATTTTTAAGTTTAGTGTCTCTGGATGAATTATTTAGTCTTTTTGAATTTAAGCTTCTTCATTTTATTTTATTTTTTTTTTAAAGATTTATTTATTTATGCATACAAGCACTGGGGCACAGGCCAGAGGTGTGGGGGGGGGGGTGAGAGGATTCACCACAGAGAGCGGGGAGCAGAACAGAAAGATCAACAGAAGTACACTGCTGAGGGGAGCAGCGGGCACAGCAGGAGAGGTCTGCCACGCCATGTGGGTCCCCACCCTGGCCGGCAGCAGGGATCGAACTCGTGCTGCAGTGGCTGCGATTCGCCTCGTAGTGCATTGCTTAACCCACTGCGCCACCAGGGGAGGCCCAAGTTTCTTCATTTTAAAATAGGAGTAAAAATACTTATTTTACTAGCTTGCCATATGATGAGATGAATTCTAGGCATTCAAACAATTACAATTATTAAGATTATATCAGTTATATTTTCTTTTTCTGTTTTCAAGATACTGTGTACTTAAATGATATTCTGAACTATATTTCAGAATTTTTCAAGTGATTATGAATACTGTTTACTATTTGAGGTTTTCAATTTAAGAAATAAAGATTAATATGTAATACATTTTTTTAAATAGCTAGGATGAGTCATTCACATTACTTTTGTTTTCCTATTAAGTACTATTTAACCTCATGCCCCACTTAATGTTCCTATTGCGAAAGTCCATAGCACAATAGAATTACAGAAATTTAAAATTAAAATGTCTCAATTTTTTCATTTTACAGATAAAACGTTGAGAGAAATAAGTGACCTAATCAGGAACAACTGTAAACCTAAGTAGTCCTAATGAGTCTAAAGATGAATTTTTCATACTTTTCTTGCGTTCACTTTTGAAAGTTCCCAAACCACTCTACAACACATGAAACTGTAGAACCACCTATTAAACTCACATTATTTTCCTCTTTTAACTATATAGTTAATAAAAAGGATCCATGAAAGCAAAAGGCCATGAAGCCATATAGAGCAGCTGGTCACAGTTTCTGCACATGGTCTTCTTTCTGGTATATGGCACCAAATAGTTTATGGTACATTGATAGATACTACACCAAAGT
This sequence comes from Galemys pyrenaicus, assembly GCA_019455555.1. NCBI lineage: Eukaryota > Metazoa > Chordata > Mammalia > Eulipotyphla > Talpidae > Galemys > Galemys pyrenaicus. Next base: position 5,642,450 of record JAGFMF010011684.1, read on the forward strand.
ACTTGATATATGATACTATGCTAAAACTTAAACGGTTTTGATATTCAACCATTGCCAAAGGAATGAATAAATGTTGAACCCATGATCATGCAGATGATGATGCCAGTATGTCCAAAATGAAAGTGTGAATTTTAGTACTTGCGTATTTACTTAAGACAAATTCAATTACAATAGAATAATATGGCTATTTATGTCACCATTTACAAAATTATTTTTCTTGATTTGGGTTTTCTAAATGCAGACCTCATCTGTATACTTTATGACTCATATGTTGTATTTTTTTTCTTCTTAGATAATTTGTTAGGCCTAGGCAATTCAGCCAATCTCCAATTTTAGAAATATTGGTTCAACATCAGGGTACTTACTGATTCAACTTATAAATAGCTTGTGCTTGCAATTTATTTGTATGCTATTTAGAATTTTAGAAAATTCTCCTGTTGAAATAGGTTGTTGACTTTCTCCAATTTGGGACATTTAATCTGGGAACTCCACTAGGGAAAAAAGGTATTAAGAAGTAAATATGTAAACTATATGTACATACATATACATTTTCATGTATAAAATATATATATGAAATGCCATTAGAACTATAAATATTAGGCCACAAAATCTTGATTGCCAAGTCTATGCTAACAATAATTTCAGTGGCAGCTCTGGGGAAAGGTAATAATTTTATTTACTTCTTTAATAGTTAAACTTTATTGAGTATCACTGTGTTTTAAGGGCATGGTTTAAGCTTATATCTCATCCAGATCTTTAAGGATGGATAGAATTTGGAAAGGTGGTATGTGTACTTCATTATGTTCTGTTTGTTTTTTGTTTTTTTTTTAAGATTTATTTATTTATGCACACAAGCACTGGGGTACAGGCCAGAGGTGTGGAGGGCGGGGTGAGAGGATTCACCACAGACAGCAGGGAGCAGAACAGGAAGATCAAAACAAGTACACTGCTGAGGGGAGCAGCGGGCAAGGCAGGAGAGGTCTGCTGTGCCATGTGGGTCCCCTCCCTGGCCGTGGCAGGCATCGAACTCGTGCTGCAGCAGCTGTGGTTTGCTTCATAGTGCGTTGCTTAACCCGCTGCGCCACCAGGGAGGCCCTATGTTCTGTTTGTATCAGTATCTGTCTTATATTGTAAATAGTCTGTGAATCATAGCAATACATTTTTCTGTTCTTCAAACATTCAAGTGTGCTTAAATAGGTTTGCTAGTTATTTGACCTTTATAACTTTCTAATTTATTAATTCTATTTTCTGCTTAGAAAATGTTAAATAGTATCTTGAATTATAGAACTGTAATTGCCATAATAATGTTCATATTTTTGGTCATTACATTCTCTTCTCAGTAGGGAAATAGGTAATCCTACTTCAGAAGCCAAACAATGGTATTGAGAAAGGTAAATAGTGATAGAGAAGCAGCCAAGAGCCATCTCCCTGCTCCCCCCAGCTTTTGTGTACTTGGCTATACATACACTCAAATGGGTGGAATAAGTATAATTTTGTGAAGCAGTTCTTAAAACCTTCGGTCTCAAGGGGCCTTCCTGGTGGTGCAAGGGGTTGGGTCTCACACTAAGGGCAGCCACTTCAGCATCAGTTTGATTCCTAGCCAGGAATGTGACACACATGGTGCAGCAGAACTCTCTCCTCTTTCATCTGCTGCTCCCCTTGGTAGTGCATTTCAGTAGATCCACCTGTTCCCCATTCTGTCTCTGGTGAGTCCTCTCACCCACTGCCCCCACACCTCTGGCTGCACCCCAGCTTTTATATGCATAAATAAATCAATCTCTAAAAAAAAAAAAAAAGCCTTGGTCTTGAGACTCTTATACTCTTATTGAGTGGGCTGCCAGTACCAGAGAGCTTTAGTTTTGGGGCCTGTTTCTCTCACTATTTTATTAGAAATTAATACTCAGAAAATTTCAAAATATTTATTACTATATTTAAATATAATAAAAATTCCATTTTAGCTTATATAACTAACAGATATTTTAGAAGAAATAACTAAGGACATTTAGTGTGAAAGTGGTATTCTTTTAAATTTTTGGATTTTTAATGACAGGCTTCATAGAAGGCAGCAAAATTCCTCTGTGTCTTTGTTTAGTCTGTTACATGTACTATAGTGTTTTGATTAAATTATAGGAGTAATATATCAACTTACACAGATGCGTCCTTTGAGATGAGGGGAGTATTTTTAGTTAATTATATTTATTCTTTGATACTACACCAAAACGCAACAAGTAGTAATTTATTGTAGATTAAGTGAAATGTGAAATCTAAATTCAAGTATATATGAACTCTTCATAATCAGTTATCCATTAAAAGTCATTGGATTGTTTTTTTTCTGTTTGGGCTTTTTTTTTTTACATTTTAAAAGGATCTCATAGCCATACATAATTTTGTGTCATTTTGTGGTGGTTATTTAGAAAAAAACCTGTCCATTGAGTTATACAGATCTTCCAAATGTTGATACATTTTGCTATACAATATTAAAAAATATCACATTCCTTAATACTTTTGTTGACCTCCACAATCTTAACATCTCCAAAGTCTTCATAATATATATTATGGTATTGATTCTGAGTTTTCTAAAATTCTGGGCTTTTTTTTTTTTTCTTTTTCAGTGAAAGCTCAAATTTTATCATTGCTAACAAATGTTTTCAGTCTTGTTTCTTGAGATGAGGCAATTGCTTTGCCCCCAAAGTCAGAATAACCAAAGATTGTCAGTTGTTGTTTCCAATTAAAGTGTATTTCTTAAAAAATTAAATAAATAATAAAGCTGACTGCTTTGGCTCATAGTTCTAGTATGTACATGTATATTATACATGTGTATGCAGTGAAAGTACTTTATGCATACTTCTGTTTTGTCATATAGAATATTGTGCTCAGGAGTTGAAATTTCCTAAAATTAACCTTTTTATTACTACATCAAGGGCATTGTTAAATGAAACTGGTTTTATTTTTTTCTCTTTACTGTAAATGTCTGGCAGAGACACACACAAACATCTATCACAGTGCGATGCCAGTACCTTGATTCATGTTGTGCTTCATCATTGCTTTTGTGCCATTGGTGCAAATGTCAAAACAGCAAGTCATATCTTAAGACTCTTTTTAAAATAGTTTGACCTTGTGGATGCTCTTGAAGTGCTTTCAGAGTTTTCCAAAGTTCGTAAAGCATACTTTGAGAACTACTTGTGTGGTAATGTAAGAGCACAGCACACAAAATCTAGAACCAAATGAATCTGACTCTGCTTCACTTTAAGATGAACAAGATCAACTGTGATATAGAATAAGTAATACACGAAGCTTTATTTGTAAAGTGAGCTTATTATAATAATACTGTATCATAGGACTTGTATGAGGATTTAATATAGGGTAAGTCTGTGTATTTGCAAATTATTTTTATCAATCACATATATTTATCTATGTGTTCCACTAATCCTGGATATTTGAATACTCCATTTGAGTTCATCTCACTGCTTTCAAATCAGTTCATACTTAAAACAGACCAAATAAATGATGTATATCTTAGTTCTGATGATCCTCAGAACTGGTTCTTTGTAGTTCTGACTTATACTATTTCAGGTTGCAGAGTACACTTTGAATTGCTTTGGTAGTGGTGATGGAGAAATAAATGTTTCTATCTATAGTCTATAATTAGATTCTGTTATTGATCAATGGATGCTTTTGAGTTGATTCTTTTGCAGTTTGAATGGCTTTGAAAGACATTCTCAGTGAGATACACATGGGTTGGTTGTTGGATTGTTTTGTCTTTAGTGTTAAATGATAGAACTGTTCAGGTATTCTAAATAGTAAAACAACCATTTGTATTGTATTCTGTAGGTTTTTACTTTCAGTTCATATCAAATATTCTTTGCAATCTGGGTGTATTTGAAAGTTATTAGCTCTGTGACACAAAATTGTTTTTGATTCTCCTTTCTCTGTAGTCTGCACCCAGGCCTTTGTGTTAAGAAGCTAGTATTAATCATCTCTGCCACAAAACTTAGCAGGAAAATGTTGAGTCTCTGAATGCAGTAAAATTATTCTTAGGTTGACTGCATCATTTATGCAGACAAAAAAAGTATTGGTTGCGCCTATCTTTTTTATATTTGCCAAAATTCTGATTGAACATAAAAGTAGCTTAACCATATTTTGGGGACCAACAATAGTTCTATGTTATTCATCAGTCATACTGAGTGAAACATTAGAATAGTAAATTATAATCGCCTAAATTTGTAGTCTACCACTAAACATGAGATTGAGGGGAAATGAACAATTTTTTTAATGGAGGCAACCTCAAAATTTACTGCCCTTTGTAAAGAAATGACATTGTATTATCTATTTATTTTGTTAATTCTAAGGAAATTAAAATCCATTAAAAAATTTATTCTTTGTACATTTTCAATATTTATTGAATTATATGCTTGCATTAAAAGGTAATAAGCAAATTTTTCTGTCATCTTTGTAACCAGGAACAAAATACTGTTTCTCTCTAATCTGAACTTTAAATGAACTCTTCTATGAAACTCTGATACTATGTCTCCTCACACCATCTCAGTATTTTCTACATATCATAAACACAAAAGGAACTTTTCTGTCTTTTCTTAAACCAAGAGAACTTTGATGTAATTTTCTAGGACCCTACAAGAACTGTGGAATAATTTCATATTTTGTTTTAGCCTCATGTTTATAATTTGGTTTTTGGAGTTCTATGAAAAACCTTTCACTCTAAGTTAGACTAGATGATAATCACTCTTCTCAACCTAGCCAAAAGGTAATGCTCACTCAGTACAGTGATATATTCAAAAGGAAAGTATAGAAATTTACAAGCACTTATTTTAATTTTATTCTAACTGATGTATGCCCTTTATTGTATTTTCTGCTGTTTGTTTTGATTGAAACTAAAGTGTTTCTTTGTAAACTCAAGGACACATATGTATTCTATACTTAGGGTCCAAAAGTTTCCCATTCATATGCTTATACTATGCTATTTCTTCAGACTTGTGTACACCTAAGCTCTTAATCCTTTCCCCTGAGCCATCTCCAAAAGCAAGCTTCATATTTGGTGAAGCAAGAATTGTTTCTAAAGATTGTCCTTGGATTCAGTTGTAGAACAGGAAAAGAGTTTGCAATTCTGGGAGTTTCCTTGGCTCCTTCCACCAAACAACTAAAGGTTTCTGGATCCTGTATAGGTCCCCCTCTTAATAATACAGAAACACATCTTTTAAAATATGAATTGACAAAACAGAAATGGAAAACATTATAATAAATGTGTATTTTATGGTTTTTAGATTTAGAAGGATCATTTTGAAATAGGAAAAGCTACCCTTTCGGGCACATAATAGTAGACTGATGAAACTTCTTTAATAGGATTTTTCCACTCAACTTCTTCAGTATACATTAACATAGTGTCTTTAAATAGTAATATCTTCCATTATAATCAGAAAATTACTTTTCAAAACTTTAAATGTGAATGATTGTTTTCTATGTAAAGCAAAAACCTAAATCACGTTTTTAAAGAATAATGGGCTAAAACTGTATTCCTCCTACCCATTGCATGCATGTCCATAAAACAGATGTAATTCTGGCTATGGATATCTTATGCATTCAGACTCTGTAGATTGCTAAACATTTGGCAAAGATAATTATATACTTTGGCTTGGGATGTGGAAACAGCAAACTTTTCCACTTTCCATTATGTAAATTAACAGTGGAAATAGCTGTATATTTCTCTATGATGTTATCTTGCTAAATATAGGTAATGTGGATTCATTTCTTCTCGAAAGAATGGTTTGCTACAAATCAATGGTCAAGTTTTTGCTGTAAAATAAATTTCATATTAATATCTTTCATTGTGTGGACGATCCAGGTCTCCTTTTTTCTTCTAAACTTCTATGGAATTATAGCCTCTAGGAAAATTAATCAGACTTCCCTGGTGACTTCTGTTTTATAACACATCTATATCTTTATCTATAGACTTGTTTTTTCAAATGACACAGACCACTGTGGTCTTGCTAAGAAAAAAAGACTGTTTTACCATGAAATGTGTTGCTTCTATAACTCTTCGTTCTTGGTGAACATTCTTAATCCTTGGGACTATTGAAATGTGGGCAATCAAACCCCAACAAAGATTTAAAACTTGCTTGTTTAATTTTGATTATAAAATAGACATTAAATTACTTAACTAAACTCCAGAAGAAAATATTTAATGAAATGCTGAGCCAGTTTATAAATTGTATCCTACATTCAGTTAACAAATGTTTGAATTAATACTGTATTCAGATAAGTATTTAGTTATCATATTTAAGGTACTCAACTGAGAGTATGTGCTTATCACATTTATAAATAATAACAGTATTTAGTGAACCTTCAGCAGATGATTTACAATTAAGTTTGAATATTGCTGAGACCCCATTTTTTTCCAAAGCTTTTACAGCTGCTGTACTTTTGAGAAAATGTTCATTGGTAGCTCTAGAGGGCAAAAGATAGTAAAGAGGGAAGGAGTGACTCTCAAAGTGGCCAGGCCCAAATGGTACTAATTATTTGCTGTTGTTTAGCAGATCATTGTGTGATATGTTCTATTTTTAGATTTCACTTAACTATCATGTTTTACTTTCATTCAGTTCCTAATCAAGAGTTTCCTCTATGAAGATGTTTTTGCCATTCCTGGAACCTCATGGAGTTTTCCCTTTAATAACACTACTGTTTGCCGAAGTCCCAGGCATGTAACCTTTAAGAAAAAAGGCAAATCATTTTCCTACTTTTAGTATGTGGTTAGGAGTCAGTTGGCCCATTCACATCAAGCCTAATTTGATGTGAGTTAGGACTAACCTTTGACAAAATCCATGGTTTAAAATTTAGACAAGAAGGAGACAATAAATCTTACTGTTTAAATCACCCAACAGGGTAACAGTGCTGTTTATAACATTTCTCCAGTCTTCATTCCTAAATCTGTTATTCTGTGATGTAAAGCCTTGGTTACTTTTCAATACTTTTAAATTTGTTTGCAGAAGGTGGAGCCCAGAAAATGTGCCCATCATTGAATGCTCTAAGTTTAGCTGAGGAAAAAGCAAGGCTGCTGTAATGTTCCTATTCTAAAAAAGTTGTATTTATCTGAGTTACAGAGATGGTTTACATAAATGAGAAACTAAGATTTTCCATATACCAGGGAAAATTTCAAAAGGATGGCTTTTGTGCTTGCCACTTCATGCCCACTAAATGTTACAAACAAATACTCCTGTCTGAAGTAGGCCATTTGTGGGTGTGCGTAATTGCGGTTCACAAGTCATTCAGTCTCAAGACTTTTCCAGGTACAAATGAGAAAGTCACAGAAAATTTAGACCTCCTCCCCATTTCTGTCATGAGATTTAGCCTTTAAGGTCTAAAAATTTATTTTTTTGCATAAAAGTGATTGATCAGAGACTCACTTCATTTCAGAAAAGAATTCTAACCCCATCGGTATGAAATGGTACTATTATAATCTTTGTCATATGTAACTACATTTTTGGTTGTTGGAATGGGATTTGAAGCTGTTAAAATCTTTAACATCTTACTAATTTTAGTTAACACTTGAAAATAACTTTTACACTGATAAGTTTTTGATGTCACTCCGTTGCTTACTTTGGCTGCTGAAGTGCCAAGTTTGGTTTCAGAACTTATGAGAAGATTTTAATCAGTCTCCTTTTCATGAGGAAACCAGAAAAGATCCCGGTTAAGTAATGTTTAATATCTAGCATTAGTCACATCTCTTATTGATGTAGCAAAGTGGCTTGTCCTTAGGTCAACAAGAAAGAAGATCAGGCTTAATGAAATCCATTTTACCACTTTTTTCCATCTTGGATTTTAAAAACAGACAAACAAATGAAACAAAAACAGCTCACTGAAATCTTTCTAATTGAGAGTTTTGCACCTTACATCAGTGTGTAATTTCGCTGAACTTGTGCCACAATATGAAATCTGAAATGTTGTTGCTAGTTCCAGAAGCCCATTCTTTTCAAAGCACTTTTAAAATTGATAACTGTTTACAGCATTTCTTTTGGAAGGCATTTTAAATTTTTTTCTGTCTTTTGATTTATCATTTCTAAAAAGTTGAAGTAGCTCTAAAAAAATACCTTAACCAAAACTACATTTTTTCCTGGAGATTCTTGAGTTATGTGTCCTTTGCTTCCTGAGCAGTTTTCTTTACTTCAGAACAGTTCTGTTCAACTAATCAAATGAACATTATGCACAATTAGTATCAATCATGTAATTGATTTATTCTTGAGTTATTCACATTACTTACTCAATTAAAGCAATTAGATTGCCTTCACTATCTTAGTTTTTCTGTAATTAGTTATAGTGTTTGGGGTGGGTTATAGACAAATAGAATGAGAACATGCATATGTCCACGTGTGTGATTTTTAGTTTAAGTTCCCAGTTTAACTCAAGGTCTAATGTTTATCAGAAGTAAAGTCAGGATAAAGAAGATGCAACATGTCCTGACATAGTTTCTCTTTGCCATCATGGCCCCTAATAGGAATCAGAAGTTGCTAATAATAATATACATGAAAAGCAGGGTCGTGAATCAGGAAAGTAATTTCTAGCTATGTCAATATTCTTTTATATTCACTGTTCTAAAAAAAAAAAAACAACTAACAATCTGTGGGCCATTCCATTTTCATCACTATTCCAGAAGAACTTGAACTAACAAGGGCTGCCTTTTAAGGGAATGTTTATAATTACCAGACTCAGCGTCAGTAAGGACACTTTCTCATCCAGAGGGAAAAGCAAAGTTAATACCCAGGTGTCCTCTGCCTCTTAGCTTACAAATGTTCTGGAAAGCCCATTTCCCTGTAAGTATTAAAACTGAAATTTATAACTTTGAATCATAGAATAACTAGTAAGTTCTTTGATATTTTTGCATCAAAGAAAAGGAACAAAATTATGGTAAGAAAAATTGGCCAAATTTATAGAATCATTTACATTTGGATTTAGAATGACTTTTATACTCAGATTTGAACGTGGTCCGGTTTGTCTGTGGTGTATGAGAAATAATGACTAATTATGAAAACATGACTCAAGGATTTAAAAATCTGTCTGGTCTATCTGATAGGAAAAGAATTTTAAAACAATGGTCAGACTATAAAAGATAAAAACATTTCTCCATTCACAATACTTTTGATACAAAATATGTGGATTTTCCACACAAAGCAGTTCTCTATGGACACCAAATGGGTGTTCTACAGTTTCATTAAATGCTGACATTTTGCCCCTGCAGTTAATGTAGACTACAGATTTTGGTCTCAGTCCCAAAACACTGACCCCACCTCACCTCAAATACCAGTAATGGACTCACAAATTACCCACCCCTCTGTCTGACTTAAGTACAAATATGGGCATCCCACAGCCCTCTTCTTAGGTTTGATAGATTGCTATAAAGACTCACAAAATACAGGGAACTACTTTTGTTTATTAGTTTATTATAAAGAATTTTATAAAGAGTACAGATGAAGTATATAGTGTGAGAGCTACAGATATCCCAAGCATAGAATCTTCTGTCCTGTGGAATGTGGGGTATAGTACTCTTTAAGTCTCATTGATGTTTTCTCCAAACCAGAGTTCTCTGAACTCTGTGGTTTAGGAATTTTCATGGAGGCTTAATTGAATAGGCATGGTTGAGTATTAACTGAGTCTCTAACCCCTCTTACCTCCCCAGTAGATGGAAGTAGAGTGAAGCTGAAATTCCAAGCTTCTAATGATGACTTGATCTTTTTAGTGACCAGATCTTATTTTGAAGCCGTCTAGTTAATCTATCAATAGTCATCTTATTAGAACAATCAATGGTGGAGTGACTGTGTGGTGACAGGAACTTCAATGCTCCTATCACCCCAAAAATTCTAAGGAATTTGGAATGAAGACCAAATATGTGTGGTCTATAAAATTATGTCACAGATCATTTTCATAATTTTATTCCAGCCTTCTGTGAATTGCTAATCTCTCTGCCTGGTATCTTATCGGGGGTCCATGAAATGTTTGCTGAATGAATGAATAAATGAAGTACTTATATCTCTTAAATATTTTCTCTAAACTCTTAGGTGTTTTAGGTACATAGAGATTAGAGATATGAGGACAAAGTCTTGGCCCTTAAAATATTTGCTGAAAAGAAATAGTCATTCAGTATTCACCTTCTGTGCATTGAATTATGTATGGTAGCCTCTAAAGATTATAAGAATGAAGAAGATAAGGGTAAAAAAAGCTATAGTATCAGGGACTATTGAATGGCACAAGGGACAGAGTTGAGGAGTAAGTATATATGATATCAGTGGTATTATAGGAATTACAGCTAATTTTTATGACTTATCAGAAGGAGTCTGCAGATTGTTGATCCTGTGTATATTTCTAACTTTCCCCTTACACTAAAAGAAATGCTATGTATTCTTTAAGGACATTTTAGAAAATAAACAGGTAAAAAAGAAAAAATAAGTTTTCATCATCTATACAGTTATTAATATTTTGACATAATTTATAGAAGTCTTTCTGTGAAGCTGTTTTTCTTTCATCTGAAATTAATAGAATGCCAATACGAAGTTGGAAATCAACCTAGACTAAATTTTTGTAAAGTCTATCTCTGTGTCTAGTCAGTCACCAAAACCTACTGGATCTTCTGTTTAAATCTTCAAGATTGATTTCTTTACATCTTTATTGCCACCATATTTGCCAAGTTCTAGGTTTTGCTTTTGACATAGAATAGGGTGGCACTGTTTTTATGCCGTAATTGCAGAATTAAATATTGTAATGATGTGGTTTGCAGAGCCTAAAATGTTTACTATCTAGTCCTTTATAGAAATATTGCTGACCCCTGGCTTATAATATATATAACTGGTCTCCCTGCTTTCAGTCTTCAATCAGGCCTATATTTACTATGTTGATAGAATGATTTTCTGAAAATACTGTTCTATACCTTTTAACACCCTTGCTCATATTTTTTTACTGTCTCCCAACAGCAAAAAGAATTAAATCTTATAGCAGATGATGAGTTTAATATAGTTTTTTAAATTTCAATTCTTCCTAAAATGCCTTAGTCAATAAAACCCTAGCTTTAAACCTGGTCTTTTGTAATAGTTCATTTTAAAGGGATTATCTACATAAGAATAGTCAAATCTCATTTAATGATAACATAATAAATTTTAATCTTTCAAAGTCTTATACAGGAATTCGAAAATCTGTATTTTATGAGTTTTTTTTTAAATTCCCATACAATTGTGTCAGTTGTGTGTGTGTGTGTGTGTATCATTAAAAAAAGGAAGAGAGTATATATTACTGGCAGACACTAGCTTTACCTATTCAACAAGAACTTTGAGACTTGCTAAAATTTTAACACATCTACTGCTTTGTTTTGTTTTTTACTTTGTGATTATGAAAAGACATCTAATAATATCAGTCAACTCAGTGGCCTTTCATGGATTTCCACATTCACCACAATAGAGAACAGAATCAAGGTTTTGCTACATATACAAGGGAGTGTTCATTTTGACATTGTAATTCTAATTAAACATTAAGTGTTAAGACATTTCATTTGAAAATTTAGTCTCAAACAAACTCTGTTAATGACATAATCCCCAGGAGGAATTGTTACTATCCAGATATCAGTCCTCTTTTCAACCCCCACCCCAATAAAATGTATTATGTAAATGTTTTGATATATCTTCATATAGTAGAAAGAATTAGATGTGAAGAACTTTGTGTTCCAAGTAGAAAATGAAAGGAACTGATAAGAGTTTGATTTGGGAATAATCATAAATGCTTTGAAAAGAAAATTACTTGTTTGTCTCTTTTTGAACATTAATAGAATTTTTATGGCATTGAAAAGTCTAAGTGGAAATGTGATTGTAACTATTCAAGTACTTCTACATAGATTTTTCTTTTTAAAAATAAAGTGTATTATAACAATTTTGATAAATCTCAAATTTAGTTGTATGATTAAAATGCTAACAAAAAACATAATAAAAAATCTCATTTCAAATCAAGATATACTAAACACTTAGAACAATGCAGTTAGATCCTCATTTATTCAGTATTTCATTTAAAAACTTGATCACACTTATTTTCCCAGAATTTTTTTTTTCATTTTCTTTCCCTTTTCAGGTGAATTCCAAGTTTTAGGGTAGGTAATAAAATTGTCAGTTAAGTTCTTGAAGCCAGACTTTAATAAAAAGTTTTTAAGCAATTATTTTGTTGCATGAAATATAATTTAGAAACCATAGCCTATTAGTGTTTGTGTGAGTATGCATATATGTTTTCAAGCTGAATCCTGCTTTAATTGAAGCTTATGGAGTATTAATTCTTACAGAAACATTACAGAGAAAGAGTGGGTAAACAAGGATCACAACAATCCTGGTAGATAAGATGCTAAGAGTAATTTCTAGCTCCTATGGGTAGAATTTTTTTAAAAATTATGTTGTTACCTAAATTACTTTCCTCATTTCTGAAATACACTTGCCCTAGTACTGAAATATAAGAGATTTTCTTATTGATGAAAACATAATTAGAATGCTTCAGTAATTTTGCACCTGCTGCTAACTGTGCCGAGTATTAGTTCATATTTATATATGCACAAGTGACCCCAGTCATCACTGGGTTTTCCTAATCACAGAGTCTCAGAAAATGTTTTAAATTCATTAGATTGTATAAGCATTGACCAGCTAAAATCTCCCAAGCAAATGAAAGTAAATGACCACTAATAAGTATTATGCTCCTATTATATAACCTTTGGCTCAAAGCACTTTTCTAACAGCATTGATTAGATGTCTGAGAGCTATTTGGGAGGAGGACCAAAAAGCCAAATGGTGTTTCAGGGTCTGGCTGCAGGTGATTCAAGAAGTAAAACCCTTTCAGTTATTAAATTAAAGGCTTGCATTTTTGTGTTAATTAACATTCCTTGGGGAGGTTCTAATCAGAATATTTTTAACTGTATTTTATGTGAAAATGACTTAGAATTATATAGTTCCCATTGCTCATTCTCAGGGCAAGTGTCTAATGGACTTGCTGGCAAAGAAACTAGAGACTGATTTTATGGCACTGTCCCCTTTATATTGAAAGGCATTCATAGGAACGAAGAACTAGGTTATTTCTGTCTTCTTTAGCATTCCTAAGAATAGAACCAGGATTAGTGAATGAAAGTTAGTAGGAGGCAGAATTGGGATCAACAATTGGGATCATCCTGGTCTAACAGGTAGACCAGACCCAGAGTGGAATGGGGCTGCCATATCATACAGAAGTACAAATGTTCCTCTGGTTGTTAGCCAAGGGTGCCTGGAAGGAAGCAGGGGGAGTAGAGTATTCGCTTGTGAATATAAGAAATTAACTTTAGGGCTCCTTTTTGATTCAAACAATGAGTCCCTGAGAGAAGTCCAAGATCTCTGGATCTTTCTTCCGCGTATCATCAAGTTTCCCTAATATGAACACTATCAGATACAAAGTATCGACATAATTGCCCCCCACCCCATGGACTTCACTTAAAATTTTTAAAATTGTGGTAAACTAAGATAATATAACTATTTTAAATGCATAGTTTAAAAATGTTGACTATATTCATGTTATTCAACCAATCTCCAAGAACTTTTTGATCCTGTAAAACTGAAGCTCTGTATTCACTAAACAGTTCATTTTCCCTTCTCCCCATATGTCTGGCAGCTACTTTTCTACTTTGTTTCTATGATTCTGACTGCATACTTCATAGTATTTTTCACTTGCCACAATATCCTCAAGGTTCATCTGTGTTACAGGATGTATCAGGTCTCCTTTTTACAGACTGATTAATATTCCACAATAGTTTTTGTTCATTTTGTTTGTTCATTCATGTATTTTGTTTGTTCACTATCAAATTTTGTTTGTGCATTCATGTATCAATGGACACTTAAGCTACTTGCACACTTTAACTAAGTGAATGATGCCGTTGTGAACATGAGTGTTCAGGCATTTCTTTGAGATCTTGCTTTCAGTTCTTTTTGATGTATATCTATAAATGGGATTACTGAATCATAAAACAGTTCTACCTTTAATTTTTTGAGGAACCACTGTACTGTTTTCCATAGCGTTGAACCATTTTACATTCCCAACGTTGACAATACACAAGGGTTCAGATTTCCCTATATCTTTGCCACCTCTGTTTGTTTTGAAAGTAGATATCCTAATGGGTGTGAGGAGAACTGACATAATTTTGATTCAGTGCCTTATGCAATACTGTACACATACAGCTCCTTTATAAAAGCTCATGGTTAATATCTACTAAAACTTTATATTATATGTTCATAAAGTGTTTATTTTACAAGTTCATTTTGGATAGAGATTATTTCTAGATCAGTGTTCTGTGCTGTAGGAGAAAGAAGACACATTTCAGAAACAGCCCTTCTTACAGTTGTTGGTCTATTAATATTCTAATTTTCAGTACTGGTGTTGACTTTTATGTAATTCTCATAAATATCCTTCCCTGTCCTAGCTTAGGGTCATAAATTATACATGGCTTTGGTAGTCTGCTTCTCTCTTTGATTCCAGCATTTTTTAAAATAAAACTTGTGAAAAATAAACATGCTGATTCCTCTACAAAAAATCTATTCAGTATACTTAAAAATTAGGTTTTTGGATTTTTTTTTTTAAAAAAGAATCTTGTCAAGGAAAAGGAATCCAGTTTACTAAATTTAAAGTTGTGGTGTTTAATTTTCCTCATCTTCTTTCCTCCCCTGTATTGTCTATAGAATGATATGAGATCACTGGGATTCTGAGCCAAGTTTATAATAAGTATGGTTATGTTTAAACTTTTGCTATCTTGAATAAATGCTTGCTAACCTCGATATTAATGGTCTAACAATTAGCAATTCTTGGTCTTTTGAAAAAGAGTTATTGTTACCATGTTTTTAAAAATGCTTTAAGAAGAAATAAGAATCTGAGCAAACACGTTGTTTTACCCCTAAGTAATTATTTCAGAAGGATGTTTCTAGTAGTATTTTGTTAGTAATGAGTGAAGTCAACATTCTGAGAGACTTCTATATTTTTTTCAATTTAAAAAAAAAAATCACCTTTTAAAATTTCTTTATTAATGACATGTCATTATATTTCATACTTGTTTGTTTATACAGATTTTCTCCTCTTGGGTATGGTTCTAATAGTTTTCCCACCACCAAAGCACTCACTGTCCTCCACCGTAGTCCATTGCATACCGCCCCCATCTACCCACCTCACACTCTCTCTCAGATCTATGGTCATCTTTCAGGGGTTGATTTTTTTAAAGTTTGAGGGGCTTTTGTGTTTGTTATTAGAAAATGGATGTCCTTTATCATGTCAGCATAAAAAGCAGCTAGGGTCTTATTGTTTCACCTTATATAGATAGTGCTGATGTAGAGCAGGGTTGATAGTTCTGGGTTTAAAAGGAGATTTCAATTTGTTGCTTCTTTAAGAACAATATATGAAATGTGAAAAGTATAGTTGTACTTTATTTATGAGTCATAACCAAGTGCTAGGGAGCTCAAACAACTAAAACATCTTCTTTTAACTTTATGGAGATAAAGTTTATTGAATAATTTAACATACCTACACAGTGAGCTGTTAGGGATAAACAGTATACCTACTTAAATGTCCCATCATGACCATTTCACAAGTAATATTTACTTAAATGCAAAAAGATTCTTCAGAAAGCTTTTTCAGTTCTCCTTTTACTTGAAAGGGAAATTTAATTGAAGGTCTGAAGTTAAGTAACTGTTAGATCGAATACATGAAAATAAACATTTTAAATTCAGACATTTTCCCTCACTGGCTTTTATAGAAGAAATTCTTCCCTGATTTTTTTTCAGGTTTGTTTTTGGCCTCTCAGGGATAAACAAAGAAAGAAAATGGCTGACTGTATGGAATCCATAATATAATACATAGGTAAAACGTGAATTCAACTGCAAGGAGGAAACTTGGTTAAGGGGAAGTTATTATTTATATCACAATTTTCTTTAGTCCTTTCAAAAGTTAATAGATGATTTGGGGGGGATGCAAATTGTGAGGGGTTACTTTTTTTGAGTGCTACAATCTCTAACATTAATAACTATTTTTTAGCTGATAGCTCGTAATCTCTTTTATAAAAGCAAAAAGGGGTTCTTTGATGGGCCACTTACTACCTAATATCAATACTGATTTGTTCTAATTGCTTTAGGTTTCCTTCATATTTTTTTCCAATTATATTGAGGTAAAGTTGATTTACTGCATTTTGCTTGTTTTAGGGGTTGTGAGTTCAAACCTCTGCAAGTGTATGTTTTCATACCATGCCTATCACAAAAGCCCTAATAACCCACCACTGCATTTCACTGCCCCCCCCACCCCCACCCCAACTCCCATCCTGCCCGGATTCCCTTCTGTTGTTTCAGTTTGATAGTCATGACAAGCGTTTGTTATTGTTTTAGTTTTGTCTGACCCTTTGTTTTGTTTCTCTGTATGCCACATATAAATAAAACCACTAGCTCTTTGTCTTTGTCTTTCTAACTTATTTTGCTCAGCATTATCCTCTCCAGTTAAATCCATGTTTTCTCAAATGGCAAGTTTATCTTTTTTGACAACTGATTAGGTTTCCATGGTATGTATACCACATTTTAAATGCTAATGTTTATGCTTTAAAGCTTTTACAGAGTATATTTTCAAAAGCAAATCACTTCCTAATTAGAAGAAATTATTTAATATAAAACCAATAGATTTAGCTTTGAAAAGTTTTTAAATTATCTTTTCTATATTTTGAGAGCTATTATACTGCTTTTATACTTATTTTAAAGAAATTTATGTGTGTGTATATATATGCATATATAATATGTGAAGTTCCTAGATTTTAATCTGAACTTTCAATACTTTAGACTTTCAACAAGTTGTTGGTATTGTTTTTTGTTGGTGGCATTGACAATAACAAATTTATCATTAAGTTCCCTTTTTAGTCTGTTTACAAAGAATAGTTCAGGAAGAATTTAGGGACTTGCATCATTCAGCGATACCATGTTTATTTGAAGACTATCATCCCATGTTTTTTGCAGCACTATTTATTATAACTACCATATGGAAACAACCTAAGTGCCCTAGAAAAGTGAGTGATTCAAAGAAGCTGTAGAATATATACACAATGAAATACTATTCATTGATCAAAAAGGTAAACTCATGCCATTTGCAGCAACATGGATGGAACTTGAAGGGATAGTGCTAAGTAATTCAGAGGAGAAAGATAAATACCAGATGGTGTCACTAATAGGTGAAATATAAAGTAACTAAATTAATAGTCAGATAAACTTAAAATCTAACCATTGATAGATACAGAAATGAAGCAACAAGGGTTAGAGGGGCTGGGGGAGGGGTAAGACTAAAGAAGGAAGGAAGTACAGTGATCAGTGGCAGCAGAATGTGTAAGTGGGTGGTGGGTGCACTATGGTGGTAATACCTGATAGGGGTGTATCCCAATATTACCTCAATTAAAAATTAATTTAAAAAAAGAAAAGATCATATTTAGTGATATTTTAAGGGATAAGATTTATTTAACTTGAAGGTAAGCAGCTGAAGGAATATTTGTAGGCAGTAGAAACTGATCCTTCCTTGTTTTTTCATAGTGTTTCTAAATACTGAATCCCTTTTTTTGTAATTCTCAAAATCAAATCTTGTTTGAATTTTATTGTTTCTGTAAATGATTTTCATATAAGAACAGTTTGTGATGGACCAGGTGTTCCTAGCTAATGTAACTAGCCCAGATTGAAAATATAAGTGTGTTGACAAAAATCTATAAATGTGTAAAAACCTATAAAGAATAGTAATATTTTAGCAGTGAAGAGAAAAGTGTCATTTGACAATGTGTTTTCCAGTTCATTATTTCTACCAGATAGAGACATTGTAAGCTCTTGCTTGATTTAAGGTTTGAGTAAGTTAACAGCTGGGAAATATATAGTTTTAAAGAATAAAGTCTAGGCAGCAGCATTTGTTACCAGTTTAAATTTCAGTATCCATTCATTCATCACTGCCTAATAAAGACTGGACTTCCTTTTTTCATCACATTTAAACTGGTTCTACCACTGTTCAAAAAAAAGACAGAGACAGATGCCTATGTGTGGGCAGGATGTGCTCTGTCAGAATTTCACCTGATAGCTACCAGGTTTAAGAATTCCAGCAATACAACGTCTATAAAAGTTCAACCCCTGACAGGGACTTACTGTTAGATAATGTAAAAACCATACCACAAAAGACCTATTAGCAGCTTTTGACAACTTAAAGAATATATCGATGCCTGTTCCACATACAACTCAACTTGTTGCCTTGGAAAATAAGAGTAAGGATAATATATATGCATAAGTGAGGTAGCATTACTAAAATACAAGAAGTCAGAAAACCATTCAGAATGCCTTCAGAGGAAAAAAAAAAAAAGGCTTAAAAATAGAAAGCCATATTTCATCAGGTCAGATGCATCAGCGTGCTGGTAGAAATCTTAGATCAGAAATCAAAGACTGATCTATATCTCCTATTAAAAACTCATTTTGGGCCTCACTGTGTACTTCTAGATTTATGAAATTATTACTAGAATTGCGATTGCAGTTTAAATCATTTCAGTATCAATTGTACTTTAAAAGAATAGCAAGGGCTGCCACAAAATTTAAAAATACTTCTTATTAAAAGAAGTCAATAAAAAATAAATAGGTACCCATATTTCTGAGTTCATATCAGGTACTCAGTACATAATGATTTAAAAATCAAGAACATTTTTAACATATATCTTTTCTATTATCTCCATGAATTATTTCATTTCACCATGTTAATCTTTAATATATAAGGTTAATAATATATAAGATTAGACTTTTTATATGTCTGTGTAAGAAAAGGCTATTTTAAATGAATATCCTTGAATTGAGACCTTTCTATTTGCCTTACTTAGCAGCAAAGATAATACTAGATCCCAACTGCCATTTCACTGACTTATGTTATACCTGAATATAACACTAGCATCTCTAACAGAATTTAGGTCATTAAGGTATCATTCTCATCACATTTCAGAAGAAAAGTTCAATTTTACAGTATTTGAACATGAAATATATGATAATTTTATTGTAGTGTCTCCTAGTGTTATATAATATCCTGTAATAGGCTATCCATCTTTATAAATCTATTTTAAGGGATCTTTTTATGTGCAGGACATAGAGTGCTAGACATTAAGTCAGTTTGATTTATCCAAATCCTTGGTGGCATATGACAGAAATCCTTTTGTTTAATTTAAGTCATAAATGAATTAGAAAGATATAATCAAACTTACAGGACTGATGGGAAGACTGGAGAGCCAGACTCAGCAGGAATCATAGCATAGCTTAGGTTCCTCCAGGAGACATTCCTTATGTTTACATTATTATGTGTTTGTAACCACTGGTAAAAGTATAACACCACTGGACATTCACCGCTATGTTACTGGACCCCAGGCCACTATGGCCAGCTCAAAGAATCTATAAAAAACCTTTTATTATAAAAAAAATACAGGTACCCATATAGGTACCCAGAAAATGAGAGGTGATAATATACACACAGACTATATATCTATCAACAAGATTTAATAATTTTTAATAGTTTGCCATATTTGCTTTTCAAAACTTTAGCACAAAAATAGAGAATAGAGTCATGATGTTTTACTTCTAAACATTTCAATATGAATCCCTTTAAAAAGACCTATATAACAATTGCATTCTCATAGCTAATAAAATGAATAATTCCAAATAATCTACTATTATCCAGTTCACATTAGAATTTTCCCAACTATTGCCCAGATACCTTCTTTAAAGCTTAATAATTTATTGAAGAAAACAAAAGGTTTACAATGTGCCAGTGCAATAGAAAGATCTTTACTATTTCTATCTTATTTATTCTTCATAATGCCCTTACAATGTAGATACTGTTGTTATCCTTATTTATAGATGAGGAAATTGAGATTTAGAAAAGTTAAGTAGTTCAAATACATCTTATTCAAGGGTCAGCTGTAGTTTTCTTTTTTGCAGTTTCTACTTTATGTATTTTAAAATCCTTCTTATTTGAAATAGAGATGTAAATTTTCCTGTAAGATATCCCATAAATTGGGGAATCTTGTGTTTTCATTTCTTTTAGTCTTAAAGAACTTGATTTTCCATGACGACTTTGATACATTGGTGGCTTAGGAGTGTATTGTTTAATTTCACATATTTCTGAAGTTCCCCAGTGTCTTTCTGTTATTGATTTCAAATTTCATTTCATGTGGTTGGAGAACATACTATGTATGATTTCAACCCTTTTAACTCAGCTATGTTGTGGCTTATCTTATGGCCCAGCATATTTTCTATCCTGAGAATGTTTCATATGCACTTGAGAAGAATGTATTGTTTTTATGGGATGGAGTATTGTATAGTTTGGAGTCAATGCTTTTGATCATTCTTAGAAGGTACAAAGAAATGTTAGAAAATATATGACACTTTTGCTTTGGTATTACTACTGAAATACTTCATAAGCACTATGGTTGTTTAGAATTTTGCAGCACCTATCAAAGAGGAAACAGTTTGGATTAGTCTTTAAGAACTGAAGAAGAACAATTAATGATAGTTGACAATTCCCAGCAATACTGTAGGCTCATATAGGAAACAGCCTCAAAGCTTTATATAACTTTCCTAATATTACTTGGCTAGTGAATTTTTGAGGCAGTATTTGAACTCATATCCTTCTAATCACATAGATAATGATCTTACAGACCTTACCAGTATGAAAATATGTGATACTCACTTTGGTATTACTATTGTTTTTACTGTAAATGGATATGTTGTATAAAGTCTCATGACATAGAAGATATTTAGTGTGAATTTGCACTTAAATAAAAAAATGTTTTATTGCTAGATTTTTTCATGTGGACTTGAGAGGAGATGACGTCTCCTAAAAAGTAGTCAGTGCTTTATCATTATTTCTAACAGCTAGGAGAGCAGAGCTAATGAGAATCTAACCATGTGGTAAGAATGCATTGAGTCTAAGTTTCTAAGTTAAGAGGTCCTGGTATGGAAAACCTTATTAGGGATAGGACAGTCCTCCAGTGTGAATTATAAGGAATTATCTTGCAAGTTAGTAGGACATAAGAAACTAAATCTCAGCCATAATATTCCAGCACTTTTAAAGTAGACTTAACTTTATGTGTAAAGTCTGAACCATACTCCCATGAATGACATAGTAGATCCCACTTTCAGGACTCCTATAGCATAGTGAGTTGGAGGTTACTTTTTAATATATAATATTAGGACTTATCTCTAACAACCCTCTTCTCTCCCAGTGCTAGGGAAGCTCCTCAGAGGAAGAAGAGGAAAGTACTTTAGGAGATAGCCCCAGAATCCGTGTATTGGTCTTTGTTCTGTTTTCCACATTAGTTTTATACATTTGCTGGTATGTCACAAACCAGATTTGTGTCCTTTTGAACCAGTAATAGTGCTAGTTCTGAATGCACCTCATAAAACTAGAATGCAATGATGTCCACAAAGCTTATGGCAATGTGTTGAAAATTCATCCAAAAATTACCAAAACTGTAGAGTACTACTCTCCACACCCAGAACATATCATCCTCCTCTAAACCATGTATTCAAATGCATTCTGAAATATTATGTTAACTGCAATAATGAAGGAGCATTGTTTAAAGACGGGCACCTGTGTTCCTCCATCCTCTGGAAAACACCTGAAGTCACCTTACCTGAGAGCAATACTTAATTTACTTATCCACTGTTTCCCAGTTGCCTCAGTGTTTGCAGTATTTCCAACTATAATACTGAAGTTTGAACAAATGTAAACTATTTTGTTCCACTGCTAGCCTCGGTTTTTTTTAAAGCTAAGACAATATTAATAGAATATACATATACCACATTTCTTTGAACCACTGAATTTCAAAGTCTAGTCCCACATCAGCAGCATCTGCTTCTCCCAGGAATGTAAATCTCAGACCCTATTTCGAACCTACAGAATCAGAAACTTTGGGAATAAAGACCAGCAATCTGTGTTTTAACAAGTCCTTCTGAATTATGCTAAAGCTTTAGACTACTGTTTAAACTATATTCCACTAAAAACTCCCCACCTGCATTCACTGTTTTCTTAAGTCTTCAAGGTCATATGTCTAATTAGACTCTTTTGTTTCATTGTTGAAGTATAATGAATGAAATATAGTATTTTTATTCTTCTCAGTTTGTACTTTGCATTGCTAGTTATTTATACTGTCCTCAGTGTAAGCCAAAGTGTTACCTTGTTATCCTTTCGTTTCTTGTCTCGCTATTTTGGCATATATCATTCCCTCTAATTTTGAACACCATCTCTGTACAAAGTCCACTCTAAAAATTAATACTTCTTTAGAGTCTGATGTGAGGACTAAATAAGGCATATATGGTTGTGTGTTTTATTAACACAGTACTTGAGACATTTTTTGGAATAGAAAAAAGATTAGTCATGTGAAATCTCAGTCATATCACTCTATTGATTTTAATTTTACTCCACAAAAAATTTTAGATTATCACAAAATTAAGGACAAATACTGAATCTTGCCATGTAGCCCATACTGGTTTAACAAAGAGCAGTAGGAATATGTGAAGACTACATGTGTGCCTTATTCTATAAAATGATGGTTTTTAGTCTTGAAGCATGAATCAAGCCTAAATTAAGAACTCACCTAAATAAAAATAAAGCATCTTTTCCATTTGGACTGAACTGTTTTGGATTTCACATTAGCTAAATTAAGAATATGTTTTTATTAGGTGCAAGTAGTTTCCCAAGTGCTTTTCCTGGCTCACATCTTGTCCTTATTTTCTTGAAGGGTTGCTGTAGCATAGTTCAAACAAGTTTTTGATCCTGTTTGTCTGCCAGGTGGTAACAGTGTACGAAACCCACAGAGATTAAATCTTTGCAGACTTATGAAAAAAAAAAAATTGGCATTTTCTGCATCAATAGCCTAGGAATGAGTCAGCTCTTACATACAATCACCAGTGTCTCTGAAGATGCCACTTATTTTCAAATAAATGCCAGCCGCACTTCTAGACTAGATAATTTGCAAATCTTAAAGCCTTAACACAGGTTAGATTTTTTTATAAATATCAGGAAGCACAAATTGATTGCTGTTACATTGTGTGTGTTATATAGCTAGAGAAAAAAGAAAGCTATTTTCCCCTCTAGATTTGGAACTTTACTGTTTATTGGTTTAAAAAAAATCTGTAAAAACTGCCCTTTTCCTCCTTCACTGTCTTCTCGCTGCTTCCTCTTATTTCTTGCACATATGGCTCTTAGGGTAGTAAAGAAGTTTTTTTTAAAAATGTGAAAGTTTGCATTCATTCTCCCAAAACACATTTTAAGTGGCATAGTGGTCATGAGACAGAATGTTTGTGTTTGTAATCAGTCTACTTCCCAAAATGTTTAATTTTGAGAAACAAGATCAAATTTGAGCCAGATGGGTTTGTAGTTTTGTCAAATTCATATAGCAAGTTTATCCACAGTGATGGGTAATAAAAATGCAATGGGCCTTTCCTGAAGTCTCAGTACTGTCCTTGTGGTAATAGATTTGATAATTAGCACAAATTGGAATAAACCCTATAATAAAATTCATACCTGTTGCAAACAGAAAAATGTAAACATTCAAATAAGCCATACTCTCTCTTCTCTTCCTGACATAATATAATTTATTTAAATACTCTAAAATATTTGAGGTTATACAGCGAGACCATTGTAGAAATCAAAAAGTTTTAACAAGTTGATTAGTAAATTGGTAAAAATGATGGGTTAAATGTTCACCACATAAGTATTTTATTGTTGCTTAAATTTAACTCTTTTATAACTATATATTTTTTTAACTTTAGAGAAAGGCATAGAAAGAACAATGAATCATAATACCTACCAAGGATAGTCAGAGAAAATAATTTGAAACATTCCCCCTTTAAAAAGTAACTTTTCTTTTTCTAAGTAGATATAAGTTTTTCCTTATAGTCACTTAATAGTTTTTAAGTCACTAAGTCATATGACATCTCACCGTACAGCACTAATTTGTTTTCATTTAACTTTTTAAATAATCCTCTGTTTTTGTTTTTCTTTGTGTTGGTATGCACGCATACTAACACGTGATTTTATATAAATCAAATATATTTGTATTCTCTGTTTTAAATGGACTTTTTCTATTTAGAACAATGTTATTGTGAACAACTAGCACATCATTTTTGTACTTATACAGGTACTTGACCTCTTTTAGGTTATTAGGATGAATGCCTAGAATTGACTTAGAGGTTGCAAACATTCAGTATTAATACATTTTGCCAGTGCTTGAAAGAAATGAGTTAATTTTTAGTCCCCTAAATGTGCTTTTTGCTTACCATAATGATGAAAAGTTATAGCACTAGGCAATCAAACATAGATGAGGCACCAAACATAGACCTAGAGGATAAAACAGCTAAGAATATGAAGAACCTTCTAATAGAGTTACTGAGTTCTTAAATATGTACTTGAGAATATGTATTTGAGAATGTTTGGATTCTGTAGCATCCCTTAGAAAACAATGAGATTAAATTTGAAAGAAATTTCCCTGACAATAGATGGCTTAAAGACAATAAAATCATAGTGTCCCAAGGTCAGAAGGATGTGCTCAACTTGATTTGAGTAGACAAATGTACCCAAGAATCTAAACCTATTGTGTTGACAAGTTAGTAAGAACAATTTTTAAAATTAAGTAAAAGCACCCTTCATGTAATGATTCCTTTGTTTTGAAAAAATATGCAAAGTCCTTCCCAGGGGACATGCGAACTCCCACACCCCACTAAGGAGAGGATCTGAAGTTAGAAATAGAAAAACTAGGTATAATAATATCTATCATCATCATCCATTATCTTATAGTTATTATCAGAAAGACTATACTTAGGTACACTTGATTATAGATCTAAAGAGAATGATTCATTGTAGACCTTATTCTTAAGTAGAATAGAAGCTCTTATTTTTGTCCTCATAATAAATGGTTCAAAATCGGATGGATTTGCAGATGAAGGAGGGACATCAATGTCTCTACCTGTGTTGGACAAAAAAGGCATGACCAACAGTTCCTAAACTTAAAATGTGAAAAATTTCAGTGACTTAAGAGGATTACCTACATGCAGCTCCATTTGTGAAATACTACCTAAAATCTTAATGATCCTCTAGAAATCAGTTTGCATATTAATTCATACTGCTGAAACTCTAGTTGAGGGTCAGGAAAACTTCCATCTCACATTTTTTTCTTATTTATTACATACCAAGAACTGTATTTAAAATGATTCATACACTTTCCCATAATGGTAAAATTTTTCAAGTCAGTAAAGCCAACTTAGCAAGACAAGAGAAATGTGGAAAATCTGAAATCTTTAATAAATAATTTGCATAATGCTTCTGTTACCAAGTAAGTATTGCTTTCACAAAAATGACCTCATCTATTTTAGGAACACATTATTTTGTTTGACTCATTTTTCATGGTAACCTATTTTTCATATTGAACTGTCTTTCTTCTCACAGAATTTCTCCTTTTCTTTACCCATAATTCCCCCCTAAATGGTTTCCAGGATTGGTATTCTCAGACCATTTCTCACTTATTTTATGTCTATATTACTTAGCATGTACTACATATTGAATCACAGTGTTGGATACTATGGGGAATGTAGGTGAATAATTTTTTTCATAATGCATTTAACTTTTCATAAAAACAATGCCTACTCATAAAAAAGTAGGCACTCTATCAGAAAAATCAAAAAAATAGAAAACAAGGCACACATCTTAAAACATGACAGTAAGTGAACCTTATTCCAGATATCTTTTCATGCATATACTCAAAGAATAAAAGGCAAATTTAAATAATTTTATTAAAGGGCTATCACATTTTATATTGCTTGATTTTAACATAAAAATACTGTCTAAGAAATTTCTCAATTTTATGCATTCTAAGAGATTTCCTAAAATATCTGACCATTTTATGAAAAAAAATAAGAGATTGGAATTATTTCAAAAACTGCATAATTCAATTTTAGGCTAAACTGGTTAATTTCCTTCCCAAAAGGTTAAGGAAATTAGTATACTTATCATTTTTTCCACTTTTCCCTTTACTCTGTTGTCTAATTTGGATTTGTTATATTATTGTTTTTACTTTGTCAGTGTTCATAGTACTTATACACAGAATTTTCACAGGTATAGGCTTAATTTTATTTTGAAATGGATTCATTGTTCAGCACCTCTCTTTTACCCTAGTACCTCTGGTCCTGGATTCTTTATTTTAAATAATTAATACTTTGGTTATCTGGACTTTGTCATCCGAAGCTCCTTTTCCTTTTTTTTTAAAGAAGGTCCCACAGGCTTTATGCTGTGTCTTCCATAGTACTTGAGATTATGTGTTGACTTTATAATTGAATGACAACTTGGCTAGATATAGTGTTGTTACGTCCCTTTTCTTTTTCTTGTAACATTTGTAGGGATTTCTTTTACCTTCCATCACTGTACGTGCCTGTAGAAAAAACTAGAGCTAGTCTACTCTACTCCCTCCTTATTTTTCTGCCAAGAGTAACTTGTTCTTTACTGCTGATTATTTGAAGAATTCATTCCTTTATCTTGAAGATTATTAATTTAACCAGAATATCTTCATCATCAGTAGTTTAGTTTTGTATCAACTTTTCCATAAGGAATGTCCTATCTCTATACAGATTTGATTTCCTAATTGTGTATCATTGAATTCTTTTTTTCTACTATTATTTTTGTTTTCAACTTCAAAGATTTTGTTCTATACTTCCTTTATTAGAGCTAGAGAGGGAGAATACGCAATTATGTTTCATCTGACTATCTGTAGGTCCACTTTTTTATTTAAACTTCATAGCAATACTATCTTCACTTTAGAGCTGAAGGAACTGAAGTTCAACAGAGAGGAAAAGTAATTTGTGTAATGTTGCAAAACTGGTGAAGCTAAAATTTGAATCTAGGTCTGTCAGACTCCAGGCCTTGTACTCTAAGCGTCTGCTCTAAAAAGTCTGGCTTTTTATTCCACCTTTGTTAAAAGTACACCCTTGCTGGTCAAGTATGTAGATCTTTTTGTAAGACAAACCTTACTAGCTCAACCATTCTTTCTTGTGTCTACCCTTTTGTAAACACTGCTGCAAAAGAAATTCATGGGTTTTTTTGTTTATTCTTATTTGTTATTTTAAAATAACCTAAGAAAGAATTGTTTTATCCCAAGAATGCAAGGGTCAGTCAGTTAAAGGAAGGGCACATGTTTTCTGTTGCAGAATATGTTCTGGGAATATTCTATGTGCACATGGGAAGAATATGTATTCATTTATTTGGAATGGAAGGCTCTGTAAATGTCTATTAAGTCCATCTGATTCGTTACTTCACTAAGGCCATTATTTCCTTGCTTACTTGGGCAATTTATACACTTGTTTCTGAAATCCTGTCTTCTGCCAGCTTAATCTACTTAATATGTTTTCCATATTTGCTCTCATTTCATTCAACATCTTTTGTGTCTATGTATTTTTAACATCTTCAGTTTCTTTAATGAAGAACTCTTTGTCCTGGATTTATTTTCTGAGATCCTGGACCTACCTTTCTGTGCTTTAATGCCCTTCTAGAACTTCACTCAGTCTTGGTTTTGTGTGTGTGTGTTTTTATTTTTTCTCCTCTCATTAAAGATTATACTGGGTTCTCATATTTGTTGTCCTTTATATATAGGTCTCTAGACTTCTATTTTCAGCTTTTATATTGTGTTCAGATGTTCCTTGCTTCATAGGTATGTGTGTTTTTTTTTTTTTTACTTTTTTCTGGTTGGGACTCTGTCTTTAGCTTTGTTTGCTTATGTTCTTTGTTAAACTTGGCAGTTTAACTTTGTTAAACTTGGGAGAGATGGGAAGCTGGGGTCCATTGACTTGGTCTTAATCTTGGTGGAGAAGATCAGCTATTCCAGTGGGAAATAACAATGAGATGCCACCAAGCACTTATTAGAATGGCCAAAATCTAAATCACGGACACCACCAAATGTCTTTGAGGACACGGACAACAGTAACTCATTCATTGCTGGTGAGACCACAAAATGATACAGTAACTCTGAAGACAGTTTGGCAGTTTCTTACAAAATAAAACATACAACTATCATACATCCCAATGATTGTGCTCCTTGGTATTTACCCAAAGAAGCTGAAAACTGATGCCCACATAGAAATCTACATAAATATATTTATTTGGTGTCTTGATCCTTGTTACTAGTACTCGAATGTATCTAAGATGTCCTTTAACAGATTAATGATAAGTAGTACAACCAGACAGTGGGAGGTTCACTGCAAAAACGAAATGAGCTATCAAGTCATGAGGGACCTTTGCATGATACCACTATACCAGCAGTGCTCTTTCAAGTCATAAAAAGACATGGGAAAGTACAATGCTTTTACTAAGTGAAAAGAAAAAAACCAATCTAAAAGGACTACATAACATATGATCCACCTACTTTACATTCTGGAAAAGTTAAAACTAAGGAAATAGTCAAAAATCAGTGGTTGCCTGCCGGGAGATAGGGGTTGGGTGTCACAAGTGTCCACTCTTATCACAATGGTTCCTTAGTCGTAGTGGGAATGACTGAAGTGTGTGGTGGAGGAAGGTAATGGGAAATCTCTGTACCGCCCCACCGATTTTTCTGTAAACTAAAAGCGCCTCCCCTACCAGAATTTAATCATAATTTTAAAAAATGATTATGCCTACAACTGGTGCAGTTGCAGTCAACTTGGCTAAGTATAACTGTTGTAGGCACTATTATAAGGTGATCATAGCCAATTGGAAAGCAATATGATAACATAAGATTGAGCTGTGAAGATGATGGTGCCCTTCCACGGGTAACTACCATCCAAGGGTAGTTTGTTCTAAGGAAATAATTTTTCAAAAGCAAAAAAGTTTTCAATTTTTTGTGTGTATTAAAACAATCTGCATAGGAGTTATATAGGTGCTTACTAGCAGGCACCAAAGGTTTGGTTTTTAAGCCTTATCCCAGGGAGTTAATGAATATAGTTAAAATTGAATTTTCAGTAACCGAAAGCCCGTTGGCCAGGTTGAAAAATTATGTGTATGCTTTATGTTGCATATATTAATATGACAGAGGAAGAAAAAAACAAGATTTAAAACAAATTTGTTAAATTTGCTATCTTTTGAGAAAGATGACAGATGTATTTGACTTACAAGAGCCTTTGATAAAGCAACTTCTCCATAATTTAGCAGTCCAGAAGGGGAGAAAAATCTTTTACAAAATTAAACAACCTAAGCTCAAAATTCTTACATTTCAGTAAAGTTTTCATTCTCTCCTCTCACGATTAAATTGTTTTTGTCACTCTAAACAGGAGCAAGACTTCCTTAGATTACAAGTTAATGAAATTGTTACTCATTTTCCTCAGCTTGCTGTACAGACTATTAAGAAGTAAAACCTTAGGAATGGTTTTATTATGCCAAACTAAGTTTTGCTTTGCTCTCAGCTCTCAATTATTTTTATGCATAACAAGTAGTATAAATATCCTATTTACATAAGTCAGACACATTGTTGATAAAAATAAGTAAGGACTGTACATAGGTGTGTTAGGATTCCTTTCCAGTTTTTAATGTACTTACAGATATGTGTATATTCTTCCTATTACTACATATTTGTGCAGCAGATTATAAAAGATACATAGAACATTTCTTGGTTTAAATTTATTTTCTGACAGATGCCTTCCAGTATCATTTAGATTAAAATAATGTATGTTGTTAATCTCCCTAGTAGAATTTGTATTTTACTTTTTTGTTGTTGACCAATTAGAGTCTAGTGAAAAATAAACAATAATGGGTCACTAGAATTAGAATATGGAAAATTTATAATTTTTAGCTTTTTTAACTTTTACCTTTCTCATTTTCATAGCAGTTAGTATTTAATCCAAACAGTGCAGCAGTGCATCAAACATAAAAATTTATCAATAGGCTTTTGAAATCTGTGCATCCATTAGACAAATGGAAGGATTTTGTGTTTTAATCTCTTCAGTTAGATTGAGATCTCATGTTGCCAGTAAGTGATTCTACAAATAATGATAATACTATTGTGTTGTGAGAACAATAATGATAATAGAAGCAAAATAATATCAGGTATGTATTCTGGGCCTAGTATCACTTTAAG
This sequence comes from Galemys pyrenaicus, assembly GCA_019455555.1. Taxonomy (NCBI): domain Eukaryota; kingdom Metazoa; phylum Chordata; class Mammalia; order Eulipotyphla; family Talpidae; genus Galemys; species Galemys pyrenaicus. The sequence continues at coordinate 5,672,604 of JAGFMF010011684.1, forward strand.
CATACTAGTAGCTTAAAATTGTTATTTTCTTCTTGCAGTCTCACTTCCATTCTCATTTCAAGGTGAGAAAAATGATACTAGATTGACTGACTTACTGGTCCAGGGCCATACTGCTTGTAATAGAGAGAAGAGAGCTTTGAACATATAATGGGTTTTTTATGATTTAATTTGGTTAGATATTTACTGAATATATGTATATGGTTTCAAAATTTATGTATAAAATGAAGCAATTATACTTTCTGATGTGGCAAACGTAATTCTTTACACCTGCTAATGATACCATTAGCCTTAATATTGTAACATACATTTATAGTTTCAATATCTCATAGACTTTTATTACAGCTGCTTTTTCATCACAACAGATTCTGTATCTTTATGATTATAGTAATGCACTAAAAACCATGAAATGGGTATTGTTTGGTTTGTAATCATTTCCATGTATTCCATTTATTTTAAATTCTTACTATATTTTAGAATGACAATCTGTAAGCTAACTACAGGTACTTATGCATGGTCAAAAAAAAAAGAAGAACCAGTGATCTATAATGGATATGTTTAACTATCAACTTGCTTAACAAGAACTCCCAGTAAATTCATTTACTATTTTATGTAAGAAATTTATATATATTCTATTTTATTGTTATAGAATTCTCTTCAAAAACATATCAAACATTCAGGTCTTGATAGCAACTTTTTTTAATGTAAATATTACAGAAGGTCAGTATTTGAGTTTATCACACTTATGTTAAGATAGTACTTCTCAGAACATATGGGAAAACAAAACAAAATGTTCCTAAGGCACATTTGTGAAAGCTAGTGAAAATGAGAAGAGTATCTGGGAAACAATAAAGTTCAAAAACTGCATAATATTTTAAAATTTAAAGATTTTTTAAAACTACTTTTATAACATAATACAAAGTCTGATACAAATATAAACATAATATAGTTTTTAGAACTTTTTCATTTATTGTATCTTCTGTTGTATAAAAAATGTTCTGTTTAAAAGTATTCAAGCCTTGAAGTACTTTGCATTTAGTGTGTAGTTTGCAGATTAAATGGGAACCTGCATAAAGAATTACAATGTCTGTGATGTGTTTGCAGTTTCATTACTGACTTGAGAAATATTGGATATTAATCTCTTACTGTTAGTTCACTTCAACTTTTTTCTGTCTAAAATGAAGGTGACATCTCATTGCTTCCTTACATGGTGAACTTGAAAGTCCTAAACCCAAAAGAATTGAGATAAATTGATCTCTAGAAGATAATTACTTTTTACATTTACATTATAATTTTGATTATGCATTCACAAGTATTAATTTAACCTTCCACAGATTAGTCTCGGGTGATAATAAAACTAAGGCAAAGAATTGCTTTCTTATGGCTTGGATCTGAGTCTTGTATTAAACATCTCTTTTTTTATCCAAAGGTTTTTTCTAATCTTTCGGAATGGGTATTAGTTTTTAAAAGTAAAAATAGGGCCCGCCCTGGTGGTGCAGTGGGTTAAGCAATGCGCTATGAAGCAAACTGAAACCACTGCAGCACAAGTTCGATCCCTGTTGCTGGCCAGGGAGGTGACCCACATGGTGCAGAAGGCTTCTCCTGCCTCGCCCGCTGCTCCCCTCACGGTGTGTTTCAGTCAAATCTGCCTGTTCTGTTCCCCACTCTCTCTGGTGGATCCTCTCACCCTCCACACTTCTGGCCTGTATCCCAGTTCTTGTATGAATTAAAAAAATAAATCTTTAAAAAAAATAAAAATAAAAGTAAAAATAACCTATCAATGACATCAGAGTTGATATCTTTAAGTCTGTAATCATTATATCACTTTACAATTGAGCTTTACTTAAAATCACTGATTTTTATTTAAGTTTTCATTCTCTAATTGTTGATGTAATCTGCGGTCATAAATTGATTGTTATATAGTTTGTCACAAATATAACTTCCCACCCACCTTACAGTGCTCTTACTCATGTTAATCTTTAGTCTCCGTATCAGCCTTGTTCTAATCTATCTATATCTGAATATAGTCACATTTGTAGGTGAGAAAATTGAAAGTCAGTGAGGTTAACAACCTTGTCCCAATGCTATCAAGTACCTCTTTCTCTATGAAGCCTTGAAAGATGAGGAAGATTTTAACAGACAGAAATAGGGGAGGAAGACCATATTAGGTCATGGAAATGGCATAAACAAAGGGGTATGCGTACTGAAACTCAAAGTTTGCAAAGGTGAGCTTACATTTAAAGTTTGCCAAGGTAATTATGACCAGTGTGTTTTGGCTAAAATTTAGAGTATGTGTGAGTGACAAAGTTGAAAAAGTAGTTTGAAGGTAACTTTTGAGAGGGCCTTTAAAAAATGCTTGGAAAAGAAAATAGTGTAAAACTCAGTTGGGTTTGGGAGTCTCGAGGATCAGCGGAGTAAAATTGTAGGATTTGGCATACATGTGCAAAATAAATGGAAGAAAGGTCCTACTATAGGCACCTAGACCAAGTAGAGACTGTTGTTCTAGTGAGGTTATGAAAGTCCAAAGAACTGTCACTACCACAGAAAGGAAGACACTTTGTTAAGGAAGAAGGACATGACTAATTGTGGAAAGCAAAGGGCCAATGCTAGAAGGTGGGCTTGACAGACACCAGTATATTGGTGTCTGTCAAAAATTGGAGTGCTAGAAATAAGGTGGTAATTTTTAAGGAACCAAATTGATCAATTTGACTTTAAAAATGGTAAATGTGTTGCACTTGTGGGATAGTGCATGGAAGTATCATTCTGTAGAAATGTGAATTTAAATGGGAGCGTGGAAATGTCTACCAAACATTGAGTCAACAATCTTGATTTTACACATTGACTTCCTTAAGGTAGATGAAATTGAAGTTCTGAGTGAGGAAGACATTTCTGGAAGGAGGGAAGGAGGGAGAAGGGGGAGACTTGAGATTAGACTACTGAGATACACTTAAATCTGAGATGCAAGAGATGAGAGTAAATCTAGTGGAAATAAAGGACATCAACAAAGGTAGGAGGTGATCTGGCATGATACTGTATCTGAGACAGCAAGGGGACAACAAACTTGAAGTCTTCTGAAGGCCTAAGTTATAATCAAAAGGGAAGCTGTTGACATTTGTGGCTAGTAGGTTATACATTATTTCTATCAGAAAGATTTAAGGAGTTAATCGTTTACTAATAAGGCATCAAAATAGAGTAAAATGAAGACAATCAGAGTATTTAAGAAATTGGTTGTTTAAAAAATGGAAGCTCAAGGATGTAGGAAAATTGTCTCACTTGTTTATTCACAAATGCTTGGTATTTAGACTTTACCGTAGATAGTCTTTCTAGCTCTATCTTTTGTTACTTGTCTTGTCCCCACTTTAAATAATTTATACTATATATCATAATATTTTAGCATGTACCCTCTGTCTTCCCACCTCCCTGTCTTGGTTTAGCTGGATGCTACTTCACTGTATCTCCACATGGCTCTCTTCATCTTTTAGGGTCCAGTTCAGAAGCCAGGCCTTATTTAACCCATACAGTCTTTCCTCTCTGAATTTCACGATATTTTGATGATTTCTTTCTCATGACATTTACTGCTTTTTATTGTGTATTTTTATTACTATTTGCCTATATGATCTATGTCCCATTATAAACTTGAGGTTCCTTGGAGACTTTCTCAAAATCTTTATAATATGAGGGGAAGAACATACTTAGGATTCAAGCAATCCTATTTTTAGTTACTAGTTCGATTATTTACTGATAGACTGTGTGGCTTCAGGCAAAAGTATTTAACTTCCATAACCTCACACTTCTTACATGTAAAATGCCTGTATCTCAAGTTAAATTGAGAAGATCTCGTAGTGAGGGAAGTAACCAATATAAAGACCTTACACAGTTAAGTTCCCTTCCCTCCTTTTTCTCTTGATTTTTTGGCCTTCACAGAGAATGGTACCATATAATAGTAGCTACTCCAGAATTTGTAGGAATAAATTAATATGGATTAGTTAATGAATAATTAGAATGAATTAGTAATTATTTGCTATTAAATATGTAAATGCTATTATAATTTCTAGGCTGCTGGTATTGGGCTGATTTTTTTAAAAGAATTTTTTTTTTCGATTGGGGCAGAAAATATAATACACATTTAAAGATTATGTGATTATATAATATACATTAAAGATTAAAATATATACAATATAGAATTATTTTATGAATGGTGATCTCATACAAACCGTATAAACATACAAATGAATTAAATTAGAAACATACCTATTAGGAAAGAAATTATTAACTTAGAGTTAATAGTAGTAGATAGAGTTCATTTCTTTTAGTATTCAAGCTGAAACTATGCTCTGAGAGAGCCAAAAAGATGTTGCCTGGTGCAAAGCAAGCCTGTAGTTTGGCAATACAAGGCTTACACATTTCATTCTTATTTTAACAAATTTAAATATGTGTTAGTGCCAGTAGATAAAATAAGAGTCCAGAGAATATAGGATTGGAGGCTCTAATCTGTGATCTAAACACTAATTTAAAAATATGTACTTTGTTTTGAGAATTATGTATTCCACATACTGGCAAGTGGTGGTGTTTTAGGAGTCTTAAAGATTTTGACCAACTTGTAAATCCTCAATCACTTAAAAAATTCAGTAGAATCATCATTTTTAATTATCTATATAGACCTAGCCTTCTCTAACCTTACATTTTCTGAGTTTTATTTATCATTGTACAGTTTGTATACTTACACTTCAATATACACTTATGCACTTAAAAATACTTCAAAATACTTGGCTATTTAAGGATAGATTTTTGGAAGCTAGAATTATATATTCATTATCCTTACATAAGGATGGACTTAAAGTCTAGTCATTAGGAGGAAAAGGTTTCACCACTGAATAGGGATTTGGGAAGAAACAGATTTGGGTAGAAAGGACATGACTTCAATTTCGGGCATGGAGAGTTTGTAGTTATGTTTCTATATCTAGCCTAGATCTGGGCCCTTGAAATGTGGCTAGTCGGTGAATTGAGACATGTTGTGAGTAAAATGCACACCAATTTTAGACCATTTTGTACAAAAAATGAAAAATAATCACATTAATATTTCAGTATTGACTGCATGTTGAATAACATTTTCAGTCTATTGACTTAAATATGTTGTTAGAATTAATTTATCCTGTTTCCTTTCATCATTTTCAAAAGGGGTTGCTAGGATATTTGAAGTTGTATATTTTAATAATCATAAATAGATATTAAGTATACATTACCTGATATTTCAACAGTACTACTCTAAGTAGAGATTTGTAACAATTAAGATGCCAGTACCAACATCACAGCAGTAGCCTGTATAAAAATGATAGTGTACAAGGCATAACAATGAGTGAAATGTGGCAATTATAGGATAAGGAGAGAATAAGTAATTAGAAGAATTAGAGAATCAAGACTCTGAAGTGGTACATAAATATGATCTGTATAGAACTTCAAGAAGGAAGTTATGGTTAATATAAGTGAATGGCCAAAGAGGAAGACTGAGAAAGACCATTGCATTTGATTGATACAGAAGCTCTTTCACTAGACTATAAAAAGGGTAGACTGCAAGAGATTAAAAAGTTTGAGGTAGAGGAAGTAGACTATAAAACTATTCTTTCAGCCAAGGAGTCCACTTGTGTAGGAAATCATCCTAATGTATTGGGTCCCTAACAGAAGTGCATATTGGAATTGCAGGGGGGATTTGTTATAAGAGAAAATTCCCAGACAACATTCCACATCTAAAGAAATCATATTTTCTGGAGGTTTGTCTCCTGGGATATGTAACTAACATATTCTTCTGAGTGATTAGATACATCGTAAGTGCAAACAAGAAAATCAAGGGTGTTGGTAAGGACATCAATGAGAAGGTTGACTGTGGCATTCAGAATGCATAGCGCTCATGAGAGTAACAGTAGGATTGGTAGACTGTGAACTACAGTTAAGGAGTAGGTTTTCATTATTATAAGTGTAAGCAGGTTCAGTAGGCATAAAAGACTGAGAAGCTAAAATGGTAGTGGATTTTGATCAAAGAGCTAGGCTTCAGAATTCAGGATCTTGGAGGCCAAATTGATGAAAATAGGACTCTGCGTTTGATGTGGAAGAGGTAAAAGAAACTAAGTCATGCATATTTTGGAAGACCTATAGTTTCATGACTCTCACAAGACAATGGTTTTTTTTTTTTAAATATGAAATGTGGGGATCAGGAGGAAGCACTGAAGGTTAAATTAGCATAGAATTATTTGGATTTAAGATTCTAATCAACCTTGACTTGGATGTCTTTAGAGACTTTCCAAAATGGAGTGCTTGCTTGGGCTACTCAGTCTTTAACCCTCTCTAGATTTGTAGCAAATAGAGTATGTGCTTGACACTGACATATACAAAATGCATAGTTTTGATTACTCACAAATGACCATAAGGATTCATGACATGGGTTAGTAATTCTTTCCAAGGCATGAATTTTAATCTCTTGTCTTGAAACTGGCTTATAGGAACTAGTCACTTAATTAGTGACTTGTAGTAAAGTCAAAATTTATGTTTCAATTTGTCTTTAACATATGATTGTATTAATCATCACAATATCTCAGAATGGTGGGTTTCATGGAGGATATTATTTGCCAAATTGTGATAAGTTTAAAAATTAAATGAGTTAAATTTTAGCATTGTACCTGGCTGGCAAGTAGTAATCACTTAGTAAGTGGTAGTTACTAGTGCCAGTTCAAGAGGTCAACAGGCGTATGCTCAGGTTTAGTGAATAATATTTACATTCTAGTGAATAATATTTACATTTAAAAAATACTGTTTTGATTCAGAATCTCCATGAATTATTAACATAAAACTAAAATTAATTTGTAAGTAATTAGGAGAAAAATATGTCAAGACTTATCAACTTCCTTTTGATTTACTTAAAAGGACGTATTTTATAGTATCTTATGTTATATTACTATTATGACAAATTACAACTTTGTAAATGTTTCCAAACCAGATACAAATAAACAGAAACAAATGAATTGCATTACTCATTTTGTTTTTCTTAGAGGTATAATGTGCTTAAAAAACAATAATTCAGTTTTTTGCTGACTAATCATTATACTATATAATCATAGAACTGCTTTTTTGGTTTATAGTGAAGAGCTCCGAAAAGAAGCAAGACAATTAAAACGGGAACTCTTAGCAGCAAAACAAAAAAAAGTAGAAAATGAAGCAAAACAAGCAGAAAAAAGAAGTGATGGTAAGTACATTTGTCATGTTTTTATATTTACTTTGTACTTCTTCCCTCCCTTACCTCTTTCCTTCTTCTTCTCTTCTCTGCCCCTCCCTCCTCCCTCCTTTCTGAGTTGAGTTTGCCTTTTTTAAAATACTTCCTTTGGACAGTTAACCAATGAAATAAATTTCCACCTAGGACTTTTATCTGAGAAGTAAATTCAGTGCAAACATGATAATAAGATCCTAAATAAGCTTAGTAAGAACAGAGTACTTGACATCAGGCAATATTTAAATATTGCCGGAGCACATATCTAGAAGTACATAAGAATGCAGTGTTTTGTTTTTTTTTTCATATTGCATAGCTTTAAAATATTGAAGAAAAGTGTTTATGCCCTGCTCTTGGGCGTGTATAAGCATTTGTGCATTGGATTAAAGATTATTAAGTGCAAACTCTTATTTTTTGGTTTGTTTTTGTTTTTGCTCCAATGCTAAGACACAGAAAATGTGAAATGTTGATAAAGTTGATTAAAACAATACACACTTACACAGGTTAAATATGTTCATTATTTCACTATGAATTTTATAAAGTTAGAATAGTTTCACAAAAGCTACTTCACGGAAGATAATTTTTTTCTAAAAATGTTTCAGCTATAAACATGAAAATTTTACTTCCCAAAGTAACAAATGTGGAACCCTCAAATCTATTTTCTTTCTACAATAATAAATTACACTGTAGTTGAGTGAACAAAGGTATTTGATTCAGCAACTTTTAGTAAGGTATACTAAATTGGACTTAACAAGTTTGCTTTGTGTGTATCATCTACATTCTCATGCATTTGGAAGTCATGAAATACTTTTATCTAATAGCTTCTCTAACAGTCAGTGAGACATATTACAGAATAAGATATATCTAGCCTTAAATAATTCATATTCTAATACGTAACAACACTTATTTTATGTGGCACAGGTAAAACCTGTGACTATTAAGTAAGGGAAGGGACTTGAAGGATTCAAAGTCCCTGGAATCTATTTGAACAAAATCATAGATAAGATAGTTCCTCAGCCTTTTATTGTCCTTAACGATCTCGGCAATTTGAAGAGTCTAGTTAGTTATTTTGTAAAATATCTCAGTTTGAGTTTGTTGTTTTCTCATGATTAGATTGAGAATAACTATTTTAACACAAGAAGTGATAGACCCTTCTCTGTAAAATATATCAGAGTAACAAGATATCAACATGTTTTCATTGATAATAAAACCTTGATCCCTTGGTTAAAGAGGTATCTACTAAATTGCTACAACTTAAAGTTATTCTTTTTTCCTGAGATTGTATTTATTTCAGGTAAGGTACTTGGAGAATATTCAAATACCCATTCTTTTTTAAAATTAATTTATTTCCTTTTATCTTGTTAATTTTGGGACAGTATTTGATTTCTCCCCTTGAATGTAGTCCTTATGGTTCTCCCACCACGATAGCCCCGTGATCCATCTTTCTGTCCCTTATGCTCTTTCCTCCAGTTTTGACCCCTTGATCTCCTCCCTCCTGCTCTGTGCCTCAGATCTATGGTTACCTTGTAAGTTTTGTCTTTTTCCTAAAACTTTGTTCAGTTTCCCTCTATTCCACATGTATGTAAAAATATCAACATTAAAATATGCTTTCTCTTCAAGTCTTCCCCCACTAATTTTAGCACCTATGTAGTCGATCTTGCCTGGAGGCAACAGTAATTTAGTGTTCTAGTGGTACTTCCCTACTTCCCAGATTCTTACTACTTTTATTACTTAGAATTTTTCTTAAAAGAAAGAGCCTACTCCTCTCTTATTTATTTACTTTAGTTTTATCAGTATGGGCTTGTGAATAATTATTTTATCTGTGTTATAATCCCAAACTGTCATTTATTTTAGTATCCAGACAGAATCAGGTTGGGCCATTTAGCTCTCCCATGTTGTCTGCTCTGTCCTTTAAACTTGCTCCCATCCTTTGAGTGTTTTACTTTCTGACACAAGGTACTACAGATTGATCTTATGTTTTCCCTTCTCTTGACCTAGAATCAGCCACTTTTCCACAGAACACTGGTTCCTCTTGGAATATTTAGTTAGAAACCAAAATCTAGGCACTAAGTCTGCCTTATAATTTTGATTGTAATATTTTTAAAGTGCTATTAGGTGCAATTTTTGATGTCATCTTAGAATGCTTACCAAAATTTATTGATTTGTGAATTTCAGTAAACAGTATACTACATTGAAATCCTGTTTATAAGTCTACTAGTCCCTCTTACCTCATGAGTAAAAGTGATACTATGAGAAATCTCACTGTATAATATTATGGAAACAAAAAATTTTAGGCATCGTTAAGTGTGTGTCAGAACTTAACCTGTCTTCCCAGCTGTTTTTCCAAGGTTAGAACTACATAAACTCTGGGAACAGATCCAGAGGTTCTCACTCATTTGCATAGTAAGGTCACCACATGAAAACAAGTTACAGACTTTAGCTTGATCTTGGCTATATTAACTTCATGCATCAGTTGAGCTGAATACCTTCCTGAGCCTTTTCAGGAAAGATTTCTTGATTGGGCCATATGACTCCATATCTGGGTTTTATAAAGCATTTTATTTCATTCCAAGACTAAATTATCTGAATATTGCAGTAACTCTGGATGATTTAGTCTTTTGAACATTATATGCAGTATCAAGTGATTTAATTTGCCAGTGAGCACATAATTGATACTAGAAAGAACCTTTTGAATATTTTCTTGTTTATTAAATTGTTATGTCATAGTCTTCCATAATAATTTCTGTCTGGATGTAGGTATCATACCAACTAATACAGAAAAAATAAAAATACTAATTTTTGGAATTTTAATAGTAATTTTAACAGTAATACTGTTAGGTGGTTGTTATATGTAATACTAATTCTTATAAGAATGCTTTTAAGTAACAATCTTCTCAAAAAAATAAAAATGTTAAGACTTTAATTTTATGCATTTTTAAATCATTCTTCATTTTATACAGCTGCATGTACATAATCATTTACTTTGTTAAAAATATATGTAATTTTTTAAAAATTTTATCATTTTTTATTTGAGGTAGTTGGTTTACCACAAGATGTACAAGATTGTGTACATTCCTAAGTAAAGCTTCTAGTGATATTATTTTCTGGTTTTACTAATTCATCTGGCAAGTTTAAAATTGCCAACCGTCCCCACTTCAGTGTAAAATTTAATGTATCATCCTTGGATTAAAGGCACTAGAAAGAGGGCCTCCCTGGTGGCGCAGTGGGTTAAGCAACGCACTATGAAGCAGACCGCAGCCACTGCAGCACGAGTTCGATCCCTGCTGCCGGCCAGGGG
>JAGFMF010011684.1:5683203-5711672 GCA_019455555.1 Galemys pyrenaicus
CTCTCTGTGGTGAATCCTCTCACCCCCCCCCACACCTCTGGCCTGTACCCCAGTGCTTGTATGCATAAATAAATAAATCTTTAAAAAAAAAAAAAAGCACTAGAAAGAAAACCATAAGAACAAAAAAGCTTTGTGATCTCATGTTCTTGCATTAACATACCTATATTGTTCCATCTTCTGTGAACAGAAGTGTACCTTTTACCTAGGTGCTCTTATAGGGTTTTCTTTAGGGCTTCTGTCATCTTAGGAAATCACCTTTGATCACGGAATAATATTCCTTTGGTTTTTATCATGTTTACCCAGTTGCCTGGGCTAGATCCTTAGCTAGATTTGTATATACAAATAAAAAGTTAGATTCTAACAGTAGTTCTACTTTCAAATCTTTTTTATCACCTTGGGTAAGTTACTTTAAAATTAGAACCCACATATTTTTCCATACATAACATTGAAGATAAAATATGCCTTTCCTGCTTCTTACTATTTATTTCATTTGCTTTATTAGCTTCTTCAGTTCCATTTTAACAGTAAGTAAAATAATTAGTTCCACTAAAAGAAAAACTGCTGCTTTTACCTGAGTAAATTTAGACCCCATACAACTGAACATTCCTAAATACATTGCCATGGCATGTAATGATACTGCCATGGCTTGTGTTAGTTTTAGATAAAGCCTGTAATCAATTGGCTGTATATGAGTAATACATAAATAAAATCACAAAATAAGCCTTACCTTCATTTTTTCACAGTTTTATGTACATAATCATTTTCTTAAAAAATATATGTAAATTTTTTTAATTGTATCTTTTTTTATATGAGGTACCATTGGTTTACAATGTGCTTGTAAGATTGTGTACAACTAAAATGCAGCTCTTTTATATGCTGATCATGACTCAACAAATCTGTCTCTTCCAAAAGGAATTAACCTATAACCCAAAAACTTCTGAACACCTGGCATAATAAGAAATCCCACACTTAAAATTGACATTTACTATTTTAATCATCAATGTAGAAAAAAGGCTTCACTATAGTAAAATGTTTTGGAACCATCCATTTTCTTTCAAATCTTACTAGTAAAAATCAAAATCTGCTATTCCTTTTATCACAAGGATATTATTAGCTAGAAGATAAAATAATACATTTATATAAGAAAGAAGGCACTATGTAAATATAACTTCGTAATTCTTGCCATTGCTTTGCAATCTCTTTACTTTTCCGACTTCAGGAAACACATACAAGAAGGCTTCAGTTAATGAAAGGGAATATCAAAGAATAAAACTATTATTATAGCGATATCATTAAATTTTTTATAATAGCATGAAATTTGACTCTAAAATTTGAAACGGTTACATTTTTTAGTTTAATACAGAATCACCATGTAGTAGAGAATTAGGTAAACAAGGAATGTGGTGTTTTACTTTAGATACCAGCAGTGTCAAATGAGATGTACTGCAGGACACGCCTGTTTACAGCTAGGGAGTCTCTCTAGTCTCACTATAAATCTTGCAGGCCTGTGTATAGGATTTTTGTGGGGAGTAATAAATTTTACTAAGATTGATAGTTAATTAGAGATAGAGTTGGTTTCCTGTGTTGGCTCTGTCAAGTTCTTTAATAAACTATATAATCCTTTTGTTAAATTATGTCTCTAAGTTCTTTCCAGGTTTCTCTAAGTTTCATCATTTCAAAACTAGCACCAAACTGAACATAGTCACACAGAGATACAGGTTTGGACCTATTCTTTAATCAGCTTTAGGGAGATAAGGTGTCAGATCTTCTTTTCAAAGTTCTCAGCATACAATACCTGCTCTACGACTAGAGCCAGAAATTAGAGGAGAAAGGGCTATCTGAGTTTGTACATCAAGAAAGAATTTTAAAGCCTCTTCATGAAACACATCCCTAAGGTGCTTAGTTCCTCTCAAATTGCACCGGGCCATTTCAAGTTTAGTCAAACTATCTTTTTTAATACTGGATTAAGTTGGACTAGGGCCCCTCAGGCTTCATAGATTGACTACTTCTCATCTCTCTTGCATATGTTGTTAAACTAGCTTAATCTTAGTTTTTATAAGAAACTGAAACCCTTTCGGAATGTTAACTCTATGTTACACTTGATATTGCAAAGTAACTCCTCTCATTTAGCAAACTGGTCCTTTTTCCACAGCACTTCATTTTCCTCAGGTCCTTTGAGTCACCTTTTTTTATTAAGAGGCCAGAAGTGTCAGACCTGTTTTTCCCATAGTCTACTTTTTATCCCTGTGCTCACTTTTAATGTTACTTACATAGAAAAGTAAAAAGTATATTTGTACTTGACTGATAAGAAGCCTCTCAGACTAACCATCAGTAATAGGCTATTTATTCATCTTTGGGTCTTGTGCTAAAAAATGATTTAGTTCTAAGTTCAAAACAGCTTGAAGAATAATAAAAATAAGGGCACATATTTTATGGTATATAAGGTATATCGATAATTTTTAAAAGTTAATAAGATAAAAATCAGAGCACAGGCTGACTTATGGTTCTTATTGAGCTAAAAAATAAAGGAGAAGTAAAAGGCCTAGCCAGGACTGTATCTATTATGGCAGTAAACACAAGAACATAGCAGTGGGATATTATGGATATATTTGCTGTAGGTGAGTGTTGTTACTATACTCTAAAAGCATATTATCAGAGTTATTGATGTTCATTGTTGTGAGCCTGACTAGCTGGCATTTATTGTTGCTTAATAACACAGGGACTAGGCAATGATTCAAACCTGGCTTTTTTTTTTTTTAATCATCTTAATCAATTGAAGTTAAGTGTTTTTTGTTTTTTTTTTTTTAAAGATTTCATTTATTTATGCATACAAGGCCAGATGTGTATCCTATAAGCACGGGTGAGAGAATTCACCAGAGACAGGTGAGCAGAACAGGCAGATCTGTTGAAACACACTGCTGAGGAGAGCAGCAGGCAAGGCAGGAGAGGTCTGCTGCGCCACGTGGGTCCCTCCCTGGCTGGGGATCGAACTCACGCTGCAGTGGCTGCGAAAGCCCCACAGTGCAGTGCTCAACCCCTTGTGCCACCAGGGAGGCTGGAAGTTAAGATTTTTTTAATGAAATTTTCAGTGGTGTGGAATATCTTATTTCCTGGAAGTGCTACAAGAATAAAGCTTTTCTCCTTAGTCAAGACAGTCTTAAGTAAAATTCTAGGGATCCATGTTATCTTCCTAAAAGAATTAAATCTTTTGGTAAAGTGAATAAGAACGATCATGTTGAATTTGAGAGTCAGAAAGGGCTCTGTTCTTTTTTTACAGTCTTTCTCAAATTGTCTCACTAGATATTGCAAGACAACCCTACGTCATGGGCATATTTAATTTTTATGTGCAGTGAAAGTAAACCCTAACCAATCCATGTCTTGGTGGTTACATTGCACTCCTCTTGCCGCTCTTAAGAATCAGGGTAGTAGGGGGTCTCTTCGCAGCCCTTCACTGTATTAATTTTTACATAAGCATTCTTTCTGCCCAGTGAGCGATATAATTGGAATGTAGAAAACCTGACAAGAACATGTATCTTACATTTTTAGTAACTGTGATTTGTCTTCCTCTTATTAATCTTTATCCATAAATATCAGGTTTGTTAGCTGATACAGATTAATATTATATTACTCTTTAGCCAAATCTCTTTCCTCTATTTAAAAGCGATATTATTTCTTCTAGTTGTAAAAGTAACTTATGTCCTTCGCAAACATATCAGAAAAGTAGAAAAGCATAAAGGATAAAAAGATGATCTCATAATACTGCTGTCAAAGACAACCACAGTTAGCTTTGTTTACTTTCCTATACTTTTTAAACGTCATGCCAGAAATATATGTGTATGTCATTTTCCATGATGTTATTTTATTGTAATCTTACTTACATTTTTTAAAAACTTTTCAAGTTAAAATTGACTGGAAACTCTTAAATAGATAACTTGCATTTAGGGGTATGTCTTTTTCTTAGTTCTCTTGTGTCAGACAGAGTAAAATAAGAAAACAATGGATGTAAAGACTACATAAATATAGTTGGAAGATGAAAATTTCCCACTATTTTCAGCTCTAGAGGTTAGGTGAGTGCTAACCCCACGGGCTCCATCTCCATTACCAATCTCTCATATATTCAGAACAACAACAAAATACTGAGCTGACATTGCCTGATAGCCTTCTGCCTCTTTACTTCTCAAGTGCCACTGATAAATTTGCAAGGAAACCTTATTAATCGCATTAGTTATTTGGGTCCTGAATTGAATAATTACAATTTGTTCACTTTAGAAAGTAAAAGAGATAAGAGGTGCATATGTGTGAATGTGTGCATGTTGTTTTATTTAAGGCGGCATTACATTGTCTAGGGGAAGAGGGAGACTGACGTCATCATTAAAAGTTTGACTGTAACCAGCATTCTCACTTTGGAATGGCAATAACTATTCCAACCCACTCTCAAGAACTTACTTTAAGTGAGATGTCTTCTCTTTTATGTGACATTTACTGAGGTTTTGCCAAAGATAACATCAACATACAATACATTTGAGTGCTGAGTTTCTTCAAGATCTTGCAGCACTTAATCAAATTTTAAAAAGATATTCTTTTCACAACTTTGTAGTACCAACCTGTAAATATGCTGCATTAAAACCTATTTTGGACAGTTTAAGCTGTGTGGTATTAGGTTGATTTTTTTTTTAATTAATGCTATATGATGACAGTTTTAAGTGGTCTTATTTTCAAAATTCTTCACATAAACTCTTGGCAGATGGTATATTTGAAGCTTTTAAGTATTAGTAACTTTTCTTGCAAAAACCAGATAATCCCTAAATTATATTAATATCTACATTAAAGAATTTGAAATGCCAGAAATGACAAAAGGAATAATGAAGTTCTCAGAACTAAGATGATGTGAAGATATAAAGAATCTATTTTGAAGTACAAAAATAGTTATTTTCATGTTTTTAAATGGCCAACCAGAGTATAAGCTTGTTTAAAAATACTATGTTGCAGTATGTTGAAAATGTAAAAGTAGGCTAGCCTTAAGGTATTGTCTTGAACATTAGAAACTCCAATCTTGACTGTGTTCTGTTTACATTGCATATTTCTGTGCAATTCTGGGTTTAATTTTTGAAATGAGCATCTAGACTTACCCTCCATTATATACAGAGAAAAGCAAAAACAAAGAAAATGAAGGACTCACCCAGTGTCACAAGCAAAGAGGTAGGATTAGGTCCCCTGGCTTCCAGTTCAGTGTCTTTTCTACTACTCTATTCCTCAGTTTGATCCAGTCTTGAATAAATATAGTCTGAAAAGTTTAATTAGTATTGATTAAATTCCACTGTTTTTGAATGAGAACAATTCTTTCTAATACCCTCCTCAATAAGTTTAGAGTCCTTAAAGTTTTTTTTCAAAACCGAACACATAATTCTGTAATGAGTAACAAAAAATTATAAACTAAGAAAATCAAGTACTGCACTAAATATGGCTTTAACCCTAATGATATTTGTTAAACTGGATAAACTGCAGCATTATTTTTTGGAGTTCTCACAGAGTTCATGGGGGAGAATGCAAAAACATATGTCTTCCAAAGGAAACTGTCTAATAGATGACTGTCATACAGAGTAGGACACCAAAGGGACCTCCTCCTTAGTGGCAGGGAGAATTAGAAATAAGCAGTTAAAAAAAAAAAAAAGAAATAAGCAGTTATCTCCTCCCCTTCAGTGGACTGCCAGAAAAATTGCTTGTCTTTGTATTGACATGAACTGTTTTTGTATAAGAGCATCTGCTGGGAAAAGCATCTAGTCAAAAGACAGGCTTCCAGTCAGTTTGGAGCCCCAAATCACCCTGCCTGTATGACTTGAAAATTCTTTAGCCAAAAAATGTAGTTGGAAATAATCCTGGATCCTTAATGCCCCCAGAAGTCTAATACAAAAAACTAAAATCTCCCAGGAGACACCTACTTTTATTTCTTGTCCTCAAAGAAAGTTCAGAACAAAATGAGCAACTGGGAATGAATGAACACATGCACACGCACAATCTAGGCACCCTGACAAAAAGCTGGTTGAAGCAATAGATAGCACGATCAGATTTAGAAAATCTTCACATTTTATTAAGCCACTAAATATTAAGTAAGCATTTGTAATATAGTAAAGAAATCATAGCCTTAAGAAGATAAAGAACAAGCATAATTTAAAACATCAGGAAATCTAGAAATGAAAAATATAATTGTTGATGTTAAAACTCAATAGATTTTATAGTTAGACAATTAAAATTAGTGAACTGATAGATAAGAAAATAATTTATTGAATTAAGCCCAAAATGAGACAAGATCTTGAAGAAAAGAGAAAACTCAAACTTCAGGAGATCAAAAGGTAAATAGTAACAGTATTGGAAGAAATTATATTGAAAATTTTCTTTGACTAATGAAAGATTTCAATTCATGAGTGAAATCCAAAATAGTACTAGAGGATGGTAAAATAAATTCAGATTTAGATGCATCAGTTTAACTAGAGTATTAACACAAACATGTCTTAAAAGCAGTCAGAGAAAAAAAATTACCTTTAAAACAATTCTCATTTCTCAACAGTTTTAAGCAAAGACTTGAGACAGAATATTGTGTTTAGTGTACTGAGAGAAAATGTTCTTCAGACAAATGTTCTTTAGTTCTTCAGAAAAACTGAGAGACTTTGCTGATTCTCAGAACTTTACTAAAGAGCTGTATTCCAGCTTGTTCAACATCTTTTTAGGTACTTATATATCTATATATATTCTTTAGTCAAATGTCTGTTATTATCTTTTGCCCATTTTTTATTGTGCTGTTTATCTATTATTAGATTTTGAGTTCTTTATGTATACTAGATACAAGTCCTTTATTGCATCTGTGAGTCACAAATATTTTTTCCCAGTGTCTTATTTTTTCATTCTTAACAGTGTGTTTAAAGGTAAAAATAAAACTTTTAAATTTTGATGGTTTTATTAATTTTTGTCATTTTTGATTGAATTTTTAAAGTTAGAATTAAGAAACTTACATAACCTAAGGACTCAAAATTTTACCCATTATATTCTAGAAATTTTAGGTTAAGATTTTACATTGTACATGCACCCCTATGTTTATCACTGCATTATTTATAATAGGAAGACCTTGAAACAATCCAAATGCCCAAAAATGAAGACTGGATCAAAAAGATGTGGTATAAATACACAATGGAATACTATTCAGCAGTCAAAAAGATAAATTAATGCCATTCACAGAAACATGGATGGAGCTTGAAGGATTATGCTCAGTGAAATAAGTCAGAAAAGAAAAATACCAGATGGTCTCACTTCTAGGAGGAATATAGGGGCTTAAGGAAAAAAAATAATAATAACATCAACAACAAATAAAACCACAACATAACAAAAATAAACAGACAACTACAAATCAGACATTCTGCAGGGAAGAGGGATTGGGATCAAGGCAGGGATGAGAAGAGCAAAAGGGACTATGGTGATGGTACACAGGTGAATTGGTGGTGGAAATTCTGTGGGGACTACACCTAGAAAAGGAAGCAAACATTCTTAAAAATTTATTAATTAAAAAAATGTTTAGAGTTCACATTGAGATGTACAATCCATTTTGTCTTAATTTTGACATACAGTGCAAAGTATGGATCAAAGAACTTATTTTTCATATTGCTATCCATTTATCTTAGATCATTTGTTGAAAAGACTTTCCTCTGGCTTCATAGTAAATCATGAAGTTAGGTAGTCTGAGTCCTCCACTTTTTGGGTTATTTTGTCTATAGTAAGTTCTTTGTATTTCCAGCTGATTTTAGGATTATGCTGTCAACATCAAACACCCTCTTCCTCTCTTCCTCCTCCCCCCCCCCCCATAAAAAGAAAAGTCCTGCTGGAATTCTGTTTGGGGTTAAATTTAACCTATAAATCTATTTGAGGAAAATTGACATCGTAACAAAATTATTTATTTTCCCACCCATGAACATGATACCCCCTCACCATTTATTAAGGTCTTCTTTTAATTTTCTTGAGTATTGTTTTATAGTTTTCAGCATACAAGTCTTACATGTTTGTCAGATTTCTCTGTAAATATTTCACATTTTAATGCTACAGTAAATGGCATTATTACCACTTTACCAGTTTCTCCATTTCCTATCTTTTAGAGCAGTAGTTGCCTAAATGACACAAAGATACGGTCTAAATGACACCAAGATATGGCCTATTAGAACAAGGAAAGAAAGTATCTGAACTTCGATTTATCTTCTAATTGAAAAGAATGAAAGAACAAAAGAAGAAATTAAACATTGCCAATATTTAAGACATGGTTTAACGCTAGTAATGTACATCATTTGTGAATAAATATACAGTTTTTGATGGTGAATGCTCAAAACTTTTTACTAATAATGATAAATGATCATAGTTTGGAATTCATTGTTGTAATGTAGTCCCAAACTTCTGTTCACACTTTGGACTTTTTCTAGCCTCCTGAAGACTTCAAGATTGGTTTTTATCTACATCTTCTTCCCTCCCTTCTTTTTAGCAATCATTTCATTCAGTACCTCTCCTGTTCCTCGGTTGTTTTTGACACGCTTAGATCATCATTCAATGATATCTATCACCTCAAACCTGTAGTGGCAAAGTAGAACCTTTTACTGATTTACAAATAAATGTACAGAAATCTCTGTTAATAGTCATTTGTTGACCTCTGTAGTTGTACAGCTTCAAATCATCTCATTCCATGAAACTGGATTAAAGAAATCCTGGTTTGCTAGTGTATGTTAGCAGAGTGGCATTATTGTGACATTAACTGAGGCATATGGTTTAGTCATGAGAGTTTGAGGCAGTCAATCAGTGTGAGAAGTCTTCAACCCTAGTTTAGGTGGGGCAGGTAATTTGAACCAGAACAACTAGAAAAACTGCACAAATATTTTAAATCGTCAAGGTATTGGAAAAATATTAAGAAAATAAAGAATTCCTAAGTTAAGAGCCAGTAGCCAGGGTTTGAGGAAACTCTTAATGAAATTTGGTGATTTTAAAGGGCACAGAAGTAGGCTTTTGATCATAGGGAGTAGGGAATGGAGTTCACAACCTAGAAAGGGGTATTTGTGAATGCCTCTCATTTTGTGTCTGGATGCCCAAAGATTTTTCTCTATAAGTGAAGTTCAACTAGGACTAGACAGGTCTTTAATCGTATACAGCTTCAAATCATCCAAATCGGATTAAAGTGATTATAAATTGTTAGTACCTTCAGGCACTGGCAGAAACCAATGTAAATCCTCACTGAAGGAAAATAATAGCATCCAAGGTATTACATTTTTCTACAAACAATTCAGCAAATGTAATATCCAGCATATAAAAAAAAAAAAAAAAATAGCCGGGACCCAAGAGACAAAATCAGTTTACTAAGACGCAGCAGAAAGAGCAAAGGAAACAGCCCCAAAGGAAACGGGACTGCAGATACTGAAATTATCAGAAACAGACTTTAAAATAAATCTGCTTAGTTTGTTCAAGAAGTTCAAAAACAAAAGTGGATATCCCTCTTAAGAAGATGGAAAAGCAAATCACAAATTAAATCAAAAGAAAGAAAATAAAAATAAAAATTAGTGCATTAATTATAAAACTCAAAGTATAGTGATGGCAAACACTGATTATTCTTAAAATGAATCACATTAATAAAAAGTCTTAATGAAACTGGGTAAGAAAAAGGAAGGTATAAATGATCAACAATGTTGAAACGGACATAGTTACCAAAATCAAAATACTTTTCAGATGATTTTGTAAACAACCTTTTGCTGTCATTAAATATTGCACTTTACCAAGACTAATCCTAAAAAGTAGTATTCTGAGTTGATCTCTCTCTTAGAAAAATGAAATCTGTAATTTAGGATTTGCCTAAAGAAGACCAAATTTAGAAAATCTTCCAGAGATTAGAAAAAAAGAAAGCACTTTGGTACTCAATTTAGGAAACCAGTTTGACCTTGATTAAAAAAAATAATAAAAAAATTGAAACCCTGGTGAAGACGTAGCAACAAAAGAAAATTATAGGTGAGCTCCTAAAACTCTGAGCTAAATTCTAGTAGATCAAATAAGGTGATATTTGCAATGAATGATACATTCCAACAAATTTAGATTTATTCCAGGAATGCAAGTTTGTCTAAACATTTAAAAATCTACCAATATAATTTACCATGTAATTAGAAGCAAGGCTTGACTAGAATAAAAAGACTGACCTTCCTGAGAGTAAGGTGAAACTTCTGTCTGCCTTGAACTGTGATACCAGTCTTCCCTTCCCTCAAATTCAAACAGAAATATCAGCTCTTTTGGGGTTTGAAACTTGTGATTTTCAGACTAGGACTTAAACCATCAGCTCTCCTGGTTCTCAGACCTTCACACTTGGATCAAATCTCCAGCTTCCAACTGTAGTTTGAGAACTTCTCAGCCTTAATAATCATGTGAGCCAATTCCTTATAATGTCTCTTTCCATATATATATACATCTTATTCGTTCTGTTCCTCTAGGGAACCCTCACTAATTTTCCTGAATAAAACAAAAGAACTCAAAAAGCAAAACATTTCTTTTTCTAGTCAAGTTTTTGTTTTTTCAGTGTTCTAATTTCAATCCAGAAAGAGTAGAAAAAGGAGAAAATTGCATGTTTGAAAAATATAGACCCATCCAGATAGCTTAAGTCAATAATAACGGTATGCTGGATATAGTTGACATTTGGAAAACAAGCCATTACCTCAATTTAGTGGATAGTCCTGAAATTTTTTATCTTGAAAGTATCTATATATTATACTGATAAGAAACAAAAATGAAAATAAAATCAGTTGATAGTAATATTTTTTCTGGAATCTAACAAGTATAATACAATTGTCCTTGAATCTTTTCTGTTTGTTTCTTCTGGTTTCAATTTAATAATAATGTCACTTCCTTCCTTAAATGGTTGTATAATTTCCTGCCATGTTCCACAGAATACCTACCACACAGCCCTGTGTGATTCTCTATCTGACACTGCACTGCCCTCCCTCAGTGCTTCTGTATTGAACATGAGCTTAGTCACTCTTCTAGGGTTTTATAAGAGCCTTTGGGACTATTGAGAATGAATAGTATTATATAAATGTCAGATTGCTTTGTAACAGTTCTTAAAACAATGAGATAATGTTTGTTAAAGGATTTTTAAGTTCCATGGAGAAATGCAGGACATAAAAACAAGCCATTTTTGTTATGCCAATGTATTTTTAAAAATTATATACTTTAAATATACAAATGCTTTGTCCGTTTGAAAGAGGGACAGAGAGAATGAGAATACATGCATACTACTGAGGATATAGAACTAAATAACTAGATTTTTGTTGCTTCATTCTGGCATTTGGATTCAGTGAATTTCTTACTATAAATATTGACTAAAGTGAAATTATAAATCTAAAGCTTTCTCTTTTTAGTATTAAATATATTGTTTATCTCTTAATTTAAAACTTGATACTTGTGCAAAACTGGCTTTTTTTCCCAGTGTCTATATAATGACTTACTAGGTTATACAAAGACATCAGTGAATTCACTTATTTAAAATAATTCTGAAGTTTCTGTTTCTACGTCTGAGTTTGCAGTCCAATAACTAACTCCCTTTTAAAATATATTCACTTCAAACTGATATGACCAAAATTAAGTGTATTTTTTTTCCCATAAAAACAAATCCCAGGCCCAATTTCCCTGCTACTGTTGTTAATGGCACCACTGTTCTTTTAATCAGCCAAATTAAATGATTTTAGTATTACCTTTGTCTTCTACCACTTCTTTACTCACCCCTCATCCCTCCACAGACAAACCCTATATATTTTTACCAGTCCTTTCATTTCTATTACCTCATTCGTTCTCACTACCTCTTCCTAAAACGTTCCTAACTGGTTTCCTTGTCTCCAGTGGTTCCTTATTCTAGTTAGTGGAGTTAAAAC
Source organism: Galemys pyrenaicus (assembly GCA_019455555.1). Taxonomy (NCBI): domain Eukaryota; kingdom Metazoa; phylum Chordata; class Mammalia; order Eulipotyphla; family Talpidae; genus Galemys; species Galemys pyrenaicus. The sequence goes on from JAGFMF010011684.1 coordinate 5,695,131, forward strand.
ACAGAACAGATATTTGTTGCATTTTTATATGCAAATAATAAACTATAAATAAGGAAATTAACGTTGAGTGGTTAAGTAAATTATCCAAAATCTTGCAAGTAGAAAACATTACAGTCCTTATTGCACCAGTCATACTCTGCAGAGTACATGTAACTTCAGCTTCTCTAATATTGCCATTTTTTTTCCACAGCATGATTTTACCAATTTATATTCTCAACAGCAAATAGAAGTATTTTTCAAAGTTCTTAATTTGTGCAATTCAAATATGCAACTCTGTGGGATGTAGGTTACTCCCAGGTGGTGCAAGGGGTTAAGTCTCAGCATTTTGAAGCTATCCCATAGCCACTGCATCATGAGTTCCATCCCCAGCAGGGACCTAACCCACAGGGCGCAGCAGACCTCTCCAGTCTCGCCCACTGCTCCCCTCAGCAATGTATTTCAGTAGATCTACCTGTTCTGCTCCCTACTCTGTCTCAGGTGAATCCTCTCATGCTCTACATCTCTGGTCTACACCCCAGCTCTTGTATGCATAAATAAATAAATCTTAAAAAGAAAGTTTGTTTGGGATGTTTACAAATCTCTAAAATCTGCAAGTCTGAAAATCACTGCCTTACATGACACTGTTTAGAGGAACATGCTTTATAGAATCCTAAGTCTGGAATCACTGCTTCCTTACTTGACACTGTTTAGAAGAATATGCTTTTATAGGCTTATATGGCTAAGATTCTTGGCTTTTAAAAGGCACAGCTATAGGAAATTTTCTTGAATTTATCTGGATCCAAACTGTTCTATCAACCATCCAGGCTCAGAATCCCAGTAACCTTTGGTTGCTGTGATGTCTTAGCTTCTCCTGTCTTTCCCTCCCATTTCCTTACCCTGTACCTGTACCACATTCAACCAATTGAAGTGCCCTCAGGCACTGTTGACTCTAATCCTGTACCAGTCCCACAGGCTAGTTCAGGTTTTTAACACCTCTTTCTTGGCACTATTATAAGAGACTTAAACTAGTCTTGTCATCTAGAATCTTCAGAATTGATCCATTCTATATACTGCTACTATAATGATCTCCTTAATAGAATTACCATGTTCTTCTGCTCACAAACTAGTAATATCTTATAATATACCAAATTAAGTATAAAAGCATCTTACTCTGTTCTCCATAATCTAGTTCTTCAGTGGTTTAGCCATTTATCCCCTCTTGCTGCCCTGTGTGATAGGCCTGGGGTGGAACTGAAGACGTTTCATTCATATCAAGTTTTCATGTGAAACTGATGCTGCAGGTTCGGTCTGGCTACCCTACTCAGAGCCACTGCTCCCGCTGATCTGTGGGACCTGACAGGGAGGCTTATAAATGAGCTGCTCTTTGGATTTATACTGAGTACATTGAATCTCTTGCCTTAAAAATTTAATATATTTATTGCAGGAAATTTTTATCATAAATCAAAAAGAAGAAAACAAAAACACTTATTCTCATCTAAAAATAGCCACTACAAATATATAATTCCATTATTTTTTCCTTTGTACAAATATGCATATAAATATAGAAATAATATATATTTATACTCTAATTTTTTTTAAATTGGGGATTAAGTTGCTAAATAGAAACTGTCCTATTTGTGAGATTTTAATCCCTCTACTTCTCTATCAGGAGCATGACTTACAGAATCCTATCCCACACAAATGTGGGTTTCACTACTTGCTCTGATTGGGAGATGAACAATCTTGGGCATCTGAGCTTCAGTTTCTTTATTGTAAGAATCAAGTAATAACTAATAAATGTGTTATGAGTTTAAATAATACATATAAATCATCAATTACAAACTTCGTAGTCTAGCGAACATTCAACAAGTTATAACTTATGCAGATTATCAAAGCAGTCCTTTACATGGGTATACAATAATTTGTCAGTGTGCTTAGTATATTCTAGATTAAAGCACTTTCATGGGCAGGGAGTGCTATATCTTATTCTAGTAAAAGAAAATATATGGTAGCTCTTTTGAAATAAATGAATGATATTAATATACTTGTATGTATATGCATAGAATAAATAATACACTAAAGCAAAGTTATACCATCATTACATCTAAACCCATGAATTAAGAATCACAGTTTTATGTGCACAAAAAGATTGATGAATACATGTGTTATTTGCTGTCAGATGTGCTTGGTCAGCCTGTTTTTAGCTTTTACGCTTATAACAAGAAATGAAAACATTGGCTTTCCGCAGCCAACCAAATATTTGTTTTGCTGCTACTTACTCTTTACTCTAGACTAAATAGTTGGTTTTTGTTTTTTGTTTTTTTTTTTTTGTTTTTTTTTTTGCTTTCAGCAGCATAAATATGGTGTTAGTCCAGGATTCTGCTTTAACTTTTCTTCTGCATATGATGCCACATGTGTGCTCCAATAATAAAACTGTAACTGCTTTATCTTCTGCAAGATGGCAAAGGAGCATAGTGTACTAAGATATACAAAAATAATTCCAGAAGAAAAAGATAATGGTATCTGCTAATATGAAATGCACATTGGCATGGAACATACATATATAATTCTTCTAAAGGAAAAAGCAGACATTGGAACTCTTAAATCTTTAAAACAGGGCATCATTTATGCTTTTCAATAAAAACTGGTGATAGCTGTGGTAAAATGTTTTATCAGTATGATTGTTCTCCTAGGTCAAAAAAAAAAGATGGCGACAAGGGGAAAAATGAATTTAATGAATAAAACAAATGTTACCTTAAAATACAGCCCTATTTTGCCTTACTAAGGGAAAATGTAAAAGATTATAAAAAAATACATTAATTTTCAAATTTTTATAAAAGAATTAAGGAAAATAACAGAAAATACTGATATGCAATAAAAAATTCATAATTAACATTCAAGTAACTGATTTTCACAATCTGCGAAAGAAGTTTATCGCACTTCAGAATCATGGTTCAATCTACCTGCACTCTGTACTTACTCCTCTCTTACCATACAGACCGAGGGAATGTAATGAGCTCTTTGTTGGTTTATATCACTATACTCTGAGTTTCTGAAAAACTTTTTTTCTTTATTCATTAAACATTTTTATTTCCTTAAATAGCTGCTCATTTTTGTACTATATTTGATTTCTCCCCTTAGGTGTGGTTGCCACAAATCTTTTGCCAGCCACATCACCTGTGAACTGTCACCAGAGCGCCTTGAGCTCTTTCCTCCCCTGCTTTAAGCCCTTTTCTTCTCCCTCCTCTGCTGCCTCGGCTCTGCCTCAAATCTACAGTTTAAACATGTACCACCTTAATTATAGTGTCTTTATTCAACAAAATACTGAGTCTGTACTATGTTCCAGGACACTTTGGGTATACCAGATGGCAAAGAACTCTGGAGTCCTTTCATAACATATGCTTATAGAAAATCATCTCAACATGTACTTGAAATGTCTTAAATTTTGTCAATTATAACACAATGAAAATGAAAAAAAATGTCTTTGGTCCTGGTGAACCTTATAGTCCACCCTTATTTGCAAAGTTACTGGCACACCATAGATTTCCCCTGATGGTCATAGATGTCTATAGTAGCTCTCAGCATCATGTCTTCGTGTTGTACATCCAAAGCAGGAGAAAGGTTAATACAAATGCCTTTCTCCTCTTGATTCTTTCTCTTTATGAGAATGCAAATCTTTCCTTAAAAGCCCCTACCTGACATCCCTTTACATACCCATGACCAAAGCTGCATCTACAGAAAATGAAGTGTGACCTGTACCAGTCACTGTCAAAGAAGAGTAGCATTTCTTAAATACAAACAACCAGAAGAAAATTTCAGTCACCACAGCTACCAACTAGCTTGCATCTGTGCCACTTGCTTGCCTGCCTTCCTTTAACTATAAATAAGCTATTCGTATTTCTAAACCAACTCTTCCACTTGTACACTAGATTGCTGTCTCTCACTTCCAACATTACTCCAATAATTCTCTAGCTCTCCTGCATTATCGAGTTTCTCTCACTAGATCATTCACCATCAGCATGAAAACATGCACTATTTTCTCCATAAAAAAATTAAACTTCCACTGTCCCAACATCCCTTTGAAGTTACTGCTCTTTAGTCCTGTCCCTATTTCCAGAAAAACCCCTTGAAAGATTCTACAGGCTTGTCATCTCCAATTCCTCTCCTCCCATTCTCTCAATAAATTTACTCATTGGACTTCCATCCTCACAGTCAACTGCTTACCTCTCTTCTTAAGTGATATGTCAACAGCATTTTGCACTGTTGATCATTCCTCCTCTTTCAGTCACCTTCTTTACTTGACCTCCCATTTCTTCTCTCTTCTACAGCACCTACTTCGACTAAGTACAGCATCGATATGTTCAATCCTCAAGTCTCAGGCCAACATGACCCAGCTGCTTTCTTCTGCTTCATCCTCTAAGCTCATGTTAGTGCATAAGAACTGATCTTCTTCCAACCCTGCTCTTCCTGAAATCTTTCTTATCTAAGTTAACCTTAGAACCATGTTTGACTCTTCTTTTATGTCCTTTATCCACTTGATCAGCAAATCCAGTGTTAATAGCCACAATCATCTCCAATCTAGATTAGGGAGAGAGAGAGAGAGAGAGATAGATAGATAGGCATATATCACAAATTTGTACATGTTATACTAGGTAATTATATGTAGCATTAAAACATACATGTTATATAATGTTCATAATAAAATATCTAAAGATATGCTGAAAGTGATTGAGCCCATCTTTGACATTTCAGTATGTGTTTTTGGATTTTGTGGCTCTTGGTGAATATCAGGGACATCTTTTATCATTTGCATTGTGGGTAAAAAGATGTTCAGATTTACAAAACATGTGGAGAATAGAATGTTAGACATTCAATTTCAATACTCAGTGAAGCCGACTTGTCTTTTGTTCTAACATGAGATTAGAGATGAAGCAGATGAAAGCAGTTGGGTCATGTTAGTCTAAAACTTGAAAATGAACACTTCTATGCTGTATTTAAGAATGCTGTTTATTAATGAAACTACTCTTTCCATTGCTTTTATAGTTACGAAGATTACTTATATCAAGTTCTACTTCTTTTCTGCAATTAAATAAGCAATTTCCTTTTCATCTGATTTTTTGTTGGCATCATGGGTTGTCTATGGTTTTCCATGAGATAATGAGTAATGGCTCTCTCTCTAGGACTTAATCATCTGTGTCTTTACTATTCCTCTCATGGTTAATCTGCTGATAAAAATGGACCAAAAATAATCCTGCATCAACTAGAATTCACATCAATTGCTATCTCTGTGGCTAGTTAATATTCCCATTAGATATATATTTTTCATTTCACCACTCGAATGCCTCCTTATATACATTGACCATTTAGTTGAGTTTCTTTGAGCCTTCCTTTTCTAAAACCCTGTGATAGTCCATTGCAACCATGTTTCCATATATCATTTTACTACTACTTCCTAAAAAGGAAACATTCTCTCAACCAGCAAGTGTTCCACCTTGTTTCTCATCAGTAGGACTGGCACCAGTCCAAGTTCTGTCAACACTGTTCCATCAGATAAAGCTGTTGTAATATAAAGGATGGGGGAGGGGCATGCAGGCAGAGGATTCAAGCACAAGGCTCTGGCTAACAGTGTTCTTCCTGCTCTCAAGTTAGTCTGTGTGCCTCTGCTCTTGCTTGAAGTACAGTCTAATTTCTTCGTGCCTCAGTGCTAGCAAGTGCTCAGAGCTAGCATTTGCCCATGCATGCATCAGCCTCTGTGTGGTAACAGCTGAATCATTAGGATAAGAACTCACATTTTCTGGTTTTCATAGACAAAGATGGTTAATAGTTATTTGTATAAGATCTTTATATAAATACTAGTTTTAATAAGCTGAAAGCTTATTAATAAGAATATAAGAAGTATGTCTGCACTGCTATCATCTCTACTGTTTCATTCATTAACAGAACTTGAAAAGTTTCACTTTTAGAAAATGTTATGAAGTGTGGAAAATTTCAGATCATCTAACATAATGATTATCTTCTAGAAAGTAAGAAAAGAAGTGTCAGGCAGAAATATTCCCTATGGGTTTTCCCCACTTTATGGAGAGAAATCTGGCATTACATGTAAAGTTTTTTGGATGCAGGAAAGGACTTTGGAGACAAACTTATAAAACATATCACTGTGTCCCAGGGGTAACCCTCATTTTCAACATTACTGGTCAACAGTGCTGAATTTTATTCTATGTTATATGACCAGTTTAATTGTATCAAATCAGAAGAGATATAGAGAAAAATTTCCAATTTCTGAATTCTCTCCATTTAGCATGTTCCTTGCCATTTCTGATGCACAGAGGGTTTCCAGGCCGTTGCATCATCTTTACCCTACTGTTCTGGGCCACCTGTGAGTCTTTAAGAATCCTTTTTATCCTGCAGGTTGAGACTTAAGTGAGAAGCAGACATAAAGGCTTAGGTTAGAGGTGAAAGCAAAGTCTTTCAAATTGTAACCAGTAATTTACTGGTGAATCATGAAATCAACTATGTACCTTAACCAACACTTTTTTGTGTAATAGAATGGCATAGGCCAAAAAGCATCAGAGTATATCACTTGAGGTAATGTGTAAATACTGTTTTTAAATTTGGGGTAAATACTGTTTTATAATTTTTGAATTTTTAAATTATTTGGTTGAACATTATGATTTTACCTTTTTGGCAGTAATTTCTTATGCTTCACCCTTCTACATACCATTTGACATTTCTGTACCAAACATAGTACGGACGAAAAGTATATTTGTTATGATAGGTCAAGGTTCAGCGAGCTAAAGAAACACTACTGTGTTAAAGTAACTGTCATTTGGTTAAGTGTGGAATAACTAACCTACAGGAGGACACTTTGCCCAGTTCTAAAATAGCTAGCTTTGCTCCAGGTGCAACAAGATTAATTCAGGGGAAATAGATATTTTATAACTAGTAGTCAAACAGTATTAATTATTTATCATAATTAAAGAGTACTCTATTAATTGACAGTATTTCAAGTGCTAAACTTGGTGAACAATTTAAGCTATAGAGAGTTTCAGAAGAATGAGAACAGAAGTCAAGAAAAACTTCCTCATTGAGGGAGGTGAAAGGTGGAAATGAGTCTGGCTGGAGGACAAGGAACATTTCTGAAACATGTTCATGTCTGTAACATGGGTTCAATCACTTATGGAACCTTTATCCTACAGAACAAATAACTTATCGGACATAAAGCACAGGGCCTCCCTGGAAGGCTAGGAGTTAAATCTCAGCACTACCACAACAACCCTCCTGCAGCAAAGCAGCACAAAATTCAATCCCCGGCCAGGGAGGGGACCCACATGGCGCAGCAGACCTCTCCTGCCTGGCCCGCTGCTCCCCTCAGCAGTGTGTTTCAGTAGACCTGCCTGTTCTGCTCCCCGCTCTGTCTCTGGTGACTCACGCACTCCTCTGCACCTTTGGCCATTACCTCAGTCTCTACACAAAAATAAATAAAAATCTTACAATAATGATTCTTTTAAAAAAAAAAAAAAGGACAAATCACAAATAGTACCTAATTCTAATGAAAGGGGATTTAAAAAACGATTAACTTTAAAACCACTGACTTTAATATAGTCAAGGGTCTACTTTTGGGAAGATTTTGAGATTACGGTACCTTACAAGACAGCTTTAAGTTTGTTTTGTTAAGTTTGTTTCTTTGGTTAAGTTCATCCTTTTAAGAACTTTGGAAAAGACAGAAATTTTAATATTAGGGAAATTTATTGTTTTACTTAGGAAATAGAAAATTCTCAAGAACTTTTTTTTTTTTTAGATTTATTTTTATTTATGCATACAAGCACTGGGGTACAGGCCAGAGGTGTGGGGGGTGAGAGGATTCACCACAGAGAGCAGGGAGCAGAACAGGCAGATTAACAGAAGTACACTGCTGAGGGGAGCAGCGGGCACAGCAGGAGAGGTCTGCCACACCATGTGGGTGTCCCCTCCTGGCTGGCAGCAGGGATCGAACTCGTGCTACAGTGGCTGCGGTTGCTTAACCCACTGCGCCACCAGGGGAGGCCCGTCTCAAGAACTTTTAAAATAAATGTGAAATCTAAGACTTGGGGGTAATTATTTTGGAAACTTTTATTGTCTAAACATCTAGAGATATTGTTAAAGCATCATTTAACATTTGCCAATGAGGGATTAATGTTTAAATATTTTTCCAAGTGAAAAGAATCAGATTTAGATCTCAAACATCCTCAAAACAAGTCTGTTCTTTCTACATACCTCTTGCAAATCCTGCCCCTTCCCCTATAGGTTTCTAGAATGTGCCTTATGTCCTACTGTGACCATTCTAGCCACAATTTTTTTGTTGTTGGATTGTTTTAACAACCTGCTAACAGGCTGCCAACAGATCTCTGTTGCTAATCTCAGATCCTGCCAATACATTTTCAGTGTGACTTTTCTTAAATACAAACTTGATCATGTGTCAATCCCTTTCATAAAATTCTTTAATGGCATCTCATTTCCTACAGGATAAAATCCTGTTCATGCAATATAAATGCCCACATGACATTAATTTTGACAGCCATACTAGTCTCATCTCCTACTATGGATCCTAAGCTCCATACAGGCAGAATTTTTCTGTATACCAACCATTTTGCCACCTCAGTCTTAGCTGTCATAGTCCGTCTTCCTACTAGGGCTTCTATATGTAATGAATGTTGCCTCAATATTCAAGTCATTGTTTAAGACCATTTTTCTAGGATTCCTTTCCTGTTTCCCCCTCACCACTAGCCCAGTGGTTGTCAGACTTTACTACAAAGTAGCATCACATGGAAATTCAAGAACTCAGCAAGTAAGAACCTAGGTGTCAATACTTTTTTAAGCTCCCAGGTATAATATACAACAGAATTTAGAGACTTTAATTGATAAATCACCTCGTTGAGTACTATCTTTGTGTTTTTCCCTGGTCATATTTGGGCTGCAGGACCTACCTAAGAAATGTTCAGCAGCATTAAGCCTAAGATGGTAACTCGTGATTATTGCTATTCGAGGTTTGAGATAAGAAACGCCAGGTGTTGGAAACAACCTAAATGCCCAAAAACAGATGAGTGAATCGGGAAGCTATGGTACATATACACGATGGAATACTATTCAGCAATCAAAAAAGAAAAACTAGATGCACTCATAGGAACATGGATGGAACTGGAAGGGATTATGCTAGCGAAGTAAATCAGAAGGCAAAAGAAAAATGCCAGATGGTTCCTCCCCTAGGAGGAATATAAGGGAACCAAATAAGGATCAAGGAAAGGAATACGAACAATAATAATAATAACAACAACAATAAAGACACAAAAACCAAAAATGAAAAGACAAGGACAAATTGGGGACACTTGGTGGGGAGAGGGGAGGGGGAGGGTTGAGGGCAGACGGGAGCACGGGGGACTGAGGTGATGGTGCACTGGTGATATGGTGATGGGGAATACATGGGGATTACAATTGGTGTCAAATATATATAAATTTAAAAAAAGGGGAAAAAAAAAGAAATGCCAGGTATACAGTCCACTAGGCTTTGTCCCTGCTATCTCCCTACTCTCTCAATTAGTTTATTAAGAATTCACCTTCCTCTAAAAATAAAAAATAACCTTCCCTTGAAAAAATTCTTATTTCAAATAATATTTATCAAGTTCTTGAAAGCTTACAGACACTGTTGTAAGCTCTGGGCATAAGATAGGAAATAAAGTAGAAAAGCCCCTTCTCTCAAGGAACTCTCATTCTTGGGTCCAGCTTTGGTGCCCTTCTCAGAGCTAACTGACTTTCGCTCATCACAAACTTTTCCTGATCTTTGTGGTGGCACTTTCCTGTTATATTTAAATGAGTTATTATGAATAAACACTTTGAATACTAACCTGCACTTGGGAAGTACTGTTTGTATGTGTGTTAGTTATCTGCAAAAAAATAGGAATAGCAAATCCTCTCAGGATGCCAGCCGATACTGCCTATTTTTATGCAAATACAGAATTATAGGTAAGCTTCATGGTAAGAATGCTATATTTAAACATTCAGGTACACAGAAATATAAATTAAGTTTTGATAATTCACTTCACAAAAGGACTTTTCACATTTCCTCTCACTATAAGTTTCACTGGTACTTTGAAAATATAATTTAATATATATACAGAAATATTTTTACTCCAAGTATAATAATATGAAGAATATTATATCTACTTCTTGTTTCTTCAAATGATACTTAATCATTTGAAGGGAACCATAATAAAGTAGCTTATAGACAAAAATATGGTGCCCAGTATTGCCTGCCAAATAATAATACCTCATATTTATATAACATGAATAGTTTATAAAGTCCTGTCACATGCCTCATTACATTTAGCTCTGTAACAGTCCTGAGAAGTAGATTAAACAAGTATTATAGTTTCCATTTTGCAAACGAAAAAAACCAAGCATTAAACATATTTAGTACCTACCCTAATTTAAACAATAAATTTGAGAAGTCAGAACTTCTGTCCAATATTCTTTCCACTATAAAACTGCAAAGCATTGTTTCCTTAAAAAGCAAAATAAGCCCAAAGCATTATGGCCTGTTAACATGCAGCCAGAGTCAGCAGGTTGAGAGCTGGTCTACAGTTTAGACCATTACCATTGAGACTGAGCAAGGTAACCCTCCTCCAGTTCAGCCTCGGGTCCCATGGTCCAGACATCTTGTCACAGGCAGCTGCATATGAAATGTAGCTTGGTGACCTTTTTCCTACCCTCACTTCATCTCAAAACTTAACTCGTTAGAGGTATCACTAAAGATGGGACGAGGGGGCCTCCCTGGTGGCGCAGTGGGTTGAGCAACGCACTATGAAACAAACCACAGCCACTGCAACACGAGTTCGATCCCTGCTGCCGGCCAGGGAGGGGACCCACATGGCGCAGCAGACCTCTCCTGCTGTGCCCGCTGCTCCCCTCAGCAGTGTACTTCTGTTGATCTGCCTGTTCTGCTCCCTGCTCTCTGTAGTGAATCCTCTCACACCACCCCCCCACGCACCTCTGGCCTGTGCCTCAGTGCTTGTATGCATAAATAAATAAATCTTTAAAAAAAAAAATGGGACGAGAGGCGAAATCTGAAGGAGAATTTGTGTCCCTTTAATAAACAGCTTGACCTAGATAGGTAAAATATTTTGACACTGTAAACAGAACCAGAAATAAATGGATATGGTGATTCTATATAATGGCACATACTCTCACATTTAAATTAAAACATCTGATATGGGAAAATTATTTTACCAGAATTTTTTCCCCTATTTTTTCTTTTCCTTTCATTTCCCCATTTCTCCCTTCCACTTCTCCCTCCCTCTACCTCCTTTCTTTCTTCTTTCCTTCATTGGTTTGATCACTGTATGTGACTCAGGATTAGGTTCAATATTCTTAGATGTATATCACCACACCCACTCACTCCAGAGCACCCATATCAAATTGTCATTTACCAATGTGCTGCCTTTCTATTTTGTTCCATATGCCCCCTCCTCTGGTGGCCTTTATTCTGTAGTCATTTCTGGACTTAGTGTTGGTTTAGTTTTGTCAGTTCCTTTGTTTTGTTTTCTCTGTATTCCATATATGAGTGACATTGCCTTGCATTTGTCTTTCTTTCTCTGGTTTATTTCACTTAGCATACCCCTCTCCAATTCCATCCATATTGTCACAAATAGCAGAGTTTTTTTCTTTTTCATAGCTGAATAGTATTCCAAACAACACACCTTCTTAATCCAATCACTACGTGTGGGTTGTGGAAACATAGCTTGTTTCCATAATTTGGCTATTGTAAATAATACTGCAATGAACTTCAAATTGATGTTTTATATTCTTTGGCTAAATGCCAAGGATTAAATTGCTGGTTCAGATGGCATCTCTATTTTTAATATTTGGCGAAACCTCCATACTGTTTTCCATAAGGGCTGGACTAGTCTGTAGTCCCACTAACAGTATACAGTGGTTCCCTTTTCTCCATGCCCTCACCAACATTTGTTGTTTCTGGTCTTTTTGATATGGTCATTCTCACTGGGGGGATGATGGTATCTCTTTGTGATTTTGCTTTGCATTTCCCTGAGGTTAGGTGATGTTGAACATTTTCTCATGTGCCTGTAAGATATTTGTATGTCTTCTGTGGGAAAGTGTCTATTTAGCGTCTGCATATTTTTTGAGTAGGTTCTTTATTCTCTTTTTATTGAGTTGTATGTGGTCTTTGTAGATCTTGGACATTAACTCCTTGTCAGATATATCATATGCAAATACTTTATCCCATTCTTGTTTTGTTATATGTTTTAGATTAAGTACCATTTTTATGTCCTTATAAAATTTATACTTTGATCATATAGGATTTCTTCTCTCAGGTGTGGTCACCATAGCTCTCACAACCAAAGTACCTATAGTCCTCCACCATAGTCCTGTTTTCTCCCATTCAGTAGGGTGTCTTTCTGCTTTGCTGATAGTTTCTTCTGCTGTATAGAAACTTTTTAGTTTGATGTAGTCCTATTTGTGTATTTTTGCTTTTATTTTCCTTACCATTAAAATCAAGTTCTGAAACACATCCCTGAAGCCAATGTTGTGGAGTGTTTTGCCTTTTATTTTTTTTCTGTGTTTAATGGACTCTGGTCTTATAGCCAAGACTTTAATCCATTCGAGTTGATTTTTTTGTGTATGGTGTGAAATAGTGGTCTGGTTTCATTCTTCTGTGTGTGGTTCTTCAGTTTTCTCAACACCATTTGTTGAAAAGACTTTCCTTCCTCTATTGTATATTCTTGCCTCTGTTATAGATTGATTGTTTATATAAATGTGGGTTTATTTCCAGCCTCTCAGTTCTAGTCTGTTGGTCCATGTGTCAGTTTTGAAGACCGTGCTGTTTTGATTATTATGTCCTTGTAATGCAGTTTGAAAGTTTGAAGTCTGAAAATGTGATGGCTCCATTTCCCTTCTTTATTTTTATCAAAATTGCTTTGGCTACTCAGGGTATTTTTTTGTTCCATATAAATTTCAATAATGTTAGCTCTCTTCCTTGGAAAAAGTACACTGGAATTTTGATAAGGATTACATTGAACCTGTAAATTGCTTTGGGTAAGATGCTTTGAGTAACATTTTGACTATGTTAAGTCTTCCAGTCCATGAGCATAAAATATCTTTACATTTCCTTGTGTATTCTATTTCTTTTAGCAATGGCATATCATTTTCATTGAATAGGTCTTTCACCTTCATTAAGTTTATTCCTAGGCATTTAGTACTTCTAGATGTTAATGTAAATGGATTGGTTTCTTGATTTCTTTCTCTTCTAGTTTGTTATTTGCATATCAGAATGCAACAGACTTTTGCATATTGCTTTTGTAGGTTGTCACTTCACTGTATTGATTTATTGTTTCTAATAATTTTTTAGTAGAATCTTTGGGATTTTAAATATATGCAATCACACCACCTACAAATAGTGATAGTTTTACTTCTTATTTTGTATTCCTTTGATATCTTTCTCTTGCCTAATTGCTTTACCTAGGACTTCCAATACTGTGTTCATCAGTAGTGTTGAAAGTGGACATCTTGTCATAATCCTGTTCTCAAAGGAAAAACTTTGTTTCTCGCCATTGAGTATAATGCTAGATATGGGCTTATCACGTATGGCCTTTCTTATTTTGAGGTATGTTCCTTCTAACCCTATTTTTCTGAAGTTTTAGTCATAAATGGGTACTGAATCTTCTCAGATGCCTCTCTGCGTCTATTGAATATGCTCATATGATTTTATCTTTTATTTTTTTAAAATGGTGAAGTACATTGATTAATTTGCTTATGTTGAACCATCCTTGCATCTCTGAAATAAATCTGACTTGGTCATGTTGCATAATCCTTTTAATGTATTGTTGAATTCAGTTTTCTTTTTTTAAAGATTTATTTATTCATGCATACAAGAACAAGGTATAGGCCAGAGGTGCAAGGGATGAGAGGATTCACCAAAGACAGAGCAAGAAGCAGAACAGGTGGATAAACTGAAATACACTGTTGAGGGGAGCAGCAGACCAGACAGGAGAGGTTTGTAGCACCATGTGGGTCACCTCCCTGGCCAGGGATCAAACTTGCATTGCTGTAACTGCAGACAGCTTCATAGTGCAGCGACTTAACCCCTTGACCACCAGGGAGGCCCAAAATTTAGTTTTCTAAGATTATTTTGAGTATTTTTGCATCTGTGTTCATCAGGAATATTGGTCGAAAGTTTTCTTTCTTTGTGATGTCTTTGTCTGCTTTTGGTAACAGTAATGTTGGCTTCATAGAATGTCTTTGGGAGCACTCCCATCTTTGTCAATTGGGGGAAACATTTTAGAAGGATAGGTAGTAGTTCTTCTTTTAAGATTTGTTAGAACTCACTAATGAAACCATCTCTTTTTTTAATTTTTTGCTAGATTTTTTACTACTGTTTCAGTTTCTTTGCTTGTATTTAAACTGCTCAAGTTTTCTGTTCTCTCTGATTCAGTTTTGTAAGGTTGTGTGCTTCTAAGATTTCGTCCATATCTTCTAGATTTTCTAACTTATTTACATAAAGATGTTTACAGTTGTCTTTGTCTTTATGATCCTCTGTATTTCTGTCGTTACTTTTCCTTTCTCATTCTGATTCTATTTATTTGAGTTTTATCCCTTTTTTTTCCTCTTTGTGAGCCTAGTTAAGAGATTTGTCTATTTTTTCAAAGAACCAACTTTTGTTTTCAGTAATTTTTGGGGTTATCCCTTTGATTTCTATTTCATTTATTTCTGCTCTGATTTTTATTATTTTCTTCGTTCTAACTTTTGATTTTGTTTCTTCTTTTTCTAGCTCAGATGAGAGAAAAGATTTACTTATGCATCCTACATTAATATTGCCTTCATCTTTTGTTTATGCTGTCTCTTCTAGCTGCTATGGCTAAGTCTTATATATTCTTCAAAACATATAGTGTCTTGAAGTTATATATAACTTCCTCCACTGAATTTTCTCCCTCTCTTTCCTGCATCAGTTTCATAAATATCTCACATGTGTGCCTCTTCACAGTTAAAGAGGATTTCTTATCCTATTTCCAGTGGATAAGCACCTTAACATCAGCAACTATCTTTGTTTCTTCCCTCACTGCCATATGTAATAGTGTTCCTCCTCTTCCCCATGATTGTTTGCAGTGTAGTAGGCTAGAAAAAGCAGGACTTTGAAGTCTGACACCCTGATTTCAAATCCTGCTCAGTCATTTATTAGCCATACAACCTTGGGCAAAATACTTCACCTCTCTGAACCTCTTTTTCCTGGTGCATACAATAGAGATGATAACACCCCTTCTATTGATACAGAATTAAGTGAGAATATAGGCACAGAGTTTTTATTGTATCTCTTATGTGCTAAGTACTAAAATAAAAATGGTGATGGTGCTGAGAGCAATGGTTAAGCCACTTGATTGCTTCATTTTTCTTAGTCACATAGGAAATACAAATATTTTGCCATACCACACATCTAAGTATTTAAAGACTATTCTGAACTAGTTTATCAACTCATATCATTGGAGAAAAGTAACTCATGAGTTTATCAAAAACAGTAGAACCTTCCTATAAGTACACTATTAGAAATGCAGTCTGTAATGCTTGCTTTGCTAAGGTAACCATAGCCTTAGGCAGATTAGGTAGTAACTCTTTCTTTTGGTTCCTCTATCAAAATCTTTTCAACATGAAGAAATATATATGTGTGTTTTTATTATATATAATATGTTTCTTATGTTATATATATATATATTCCCTATATGTTTCTTATATTTCATATAGCTACAACAGGGAGTATATGTAATTTGTAATTCCCACATCTGATGACAGGGCAACATAGGGAAGAGATGATGTCTAAATAGCCATCAAACTATAAGAATTCTGAGTCACACCATCTGGAAGAGTACAAAGTGTGTTCTGTTGACAGGCTTGGGGGCAACATCAATCAATCTTTGTGCCAGTCCTGAGTTCCCTGTCAGGAAGAATGATGTAAATTTGAACAGGAGTAAGACCACAGGTGACAGGTAGAAAGCTGGAGTGACTGGAAGAGAAGCCACTCATGTCCCTCAATAATTCTCAGTAATCATTTATATATTGTAATTGTTCCTTGTGATCAATATTAGGAAGAATGCAGAAAATATCTGTTTAAAAAGCTACTCATCAGACTATATAATAATAATAAAAAAAACTTCATTAGTAAATGATAAGGCAGTTAAGCCAATTTAATGTTTAGTGTCAGGGTGTCTTTACTCATCTAAGTTCTCTTCTTTAACTTAGGTAAATTCACTTAAATTTATTTGAATTTTTAGTATAATAACTGTGATAACTAAATTATTTGCTATTATACTATAACTTATTACCAACATAACTGCTATAAGCACATTGAAGCAGTGTACTATGAAAAAAGATAAATTTTGTATTTGAATAGGAGTGTAACTTTATAACAAATTTTTAAAAAATCTAATATCGGGCCTCCCTGGTGGCGCAGTGGGTTAAGCAACGCATTATGAAGCAAACCGCAACCACTGCAGCACGAGTTCGATCCCTGCTGCCGGCCAGAGAGGG
>JAGFMF010011684.1:5711722-5764730 GCA_019455555.1 Galemys pyrenaicus
CTGCTCCCCGCTCTGTCTGTGGTGAATCCTCTCACCCCCCACACCTCTGGCCTGTACCCCAGTGCTTGTATGCATAAATAAATAAATCTTTTAAAAAATCTAATATCTTAAAGGAAAATAACAAAATGAAAATTAAGGAAATTCCTAATTAGAGAATTAAATTTATATTAGAGAATCATGTTATTTTATAAATGGTCACAGTATTATACATATTTATAATTTCAAAGTGATTATTAGATTGTATGAAACATATCTAAAGTGACAGTGTATTGCAGAGAGAGTGCACATCGTAGTACAGAAACAGAAGAAAAACAGGATTGTAGAAAGTCTGGTTTCTGACTTTCTTATTTCCTGCTTAGCACAATCATTTGACCTCTCTGAACCTCAGTTTTAAGATTAGTAGGTCACGGCAACCTAAGAATTTCCTAATACTAATATTTTTTGTGTGATTCTATAATTCTCCTTTTATACTTAATTTAAGATTTAACAGTCAGTAGAGAATGAATATTCTAGATCTGAATTCTTGGATATGAACTCACACATATTCACAAGCCACCCTTCTCAAAGTATCCAGTGGAAAGTACAGATAAAAATCAGTGCGTATTTTTTTTATATTCCAAAATGGAATACATTATAAAAATATGGATAAATTTTTACTTTATTATAATATGTTGCCTTCATGTCTCAGTTCAGCTAATGGAAAAACACTAGAAAAAAAAAAAAAAACCCTAATACTTTGAGAATTATTTTAAACCTCAAAAGAACATGAAGCAATGAAACTGGGATGAATAAAGAAAAAGATAAATAAGAACTCCATGTAGATGTAGACTAACCACCACTTAATGTTCAGTGTTGAAGTATATTTCAGGTAGTCCCTAAATTATTTTAACCACTTTTAAGTGATGTTCATGAAATGTAGATGCTTGTTTTGACCACCAGATGGAGCCAATATTGTTTGATTTGTAGAATAAAAAAATATTTGGTAGTTAAAATGAAAAAATATATATATAGATTTCTTATTTTAGTTCACAGTTCAGAAAAAAAATACTCTTACCCTAGTCTTTACCCAAGCTTCTGCCTATTTTTTGTAAATGTGTGTACAAACACCTCTATTAAATAATTTCTTTATTGTGAATAAGTTTTCATATTGGCATTTTTATTAAATAGAAGCCAGTTTTTTTAAGACAAGTACAGATTTAAACTCTAGTCATGCAATAACTATTATGGATTATAATTATGAAAAATGATAATAAAGAATGTATTGCATGTGGGCTTTCATTTTAATGTCATAGTATAATCCTATTGTTAACACTCCCATGATAGACGTTTAATAAAACAAACCAAAGCCAGACATTCTGACTGGGGGAGTGGTTATGTATGTTATTCCCAGTAGCTCCTCAAAGAGATGGTAAAACCTCAGTGAATAACAGCAAATTCTTATCAAGATTCAATCCAGAAGGCTAAGTGCTAAGGAACCTCTAATTAGGAGTAAGTAACTGCCTTAAAGTTGACTTCTCCTATTCCTCTCATCACTATTTACTAATTGTCAGAAATAATCTAGTTCCTTACAGCTCAACCTGGCAACTGTCTATTGAAAATGTATTTGTGTTGCTAGACATAACCTATCAAGAAGCCATTCTATTCAGCAAAAGCAATAAGGAAACTAGACACTGTTGTAATTTAAAACCCAAAAGTGATCAACCTGTTCTTTTTCCATTTAGCTACTATTTATTGAGTACATACTATATACAAGACATATGGTAGGTCACAAACAGGGCACATGTGTTTGCCCTGTGAGTTTATAGCTTAGGGGGCAATACAAAGATGCAGTTGTAATATATAATAGCTCCCCCCATCCCCAATAAGATGTTTCACTTTCTGCAGTTTCAGTTACCATGGTCAATCAAGATCCAAAAATACTATGTACAATAAGATGTTTTGAGAGTAAGATCATGTTCACATAACTTTTATAACAAAATGTTATAATTGTGGTTTTTTAAGTTATTAATCATTTCTTAATGTGATTAATTTGTAAATTTAACTATCACAATTATGTTTGTATAGGAAAAAGGCACAGGTAGGAATTTAGTGCTATCTATGCTTTAGGCATCCCCTGGGGGTCTCGCAATGTATCTCCTACTGATAAGGGGGGCACTACTAAGTTTAGTTAGTAGTTAGAGCCACAAAGTGTTTTAGACGTTCAAATTTTAGTAAAAAATATAGTTCATTAAGGATAAGCAAGAAAAATCCATAAACTGTTCTTCCTAGGTGGAAATTATTAGTGTAAACCCACTGATTTACAGGCTTTACTTTCCTTTTATTATGAGCTGGGAGGATTTGAGGGTAGGATTTTATTTCATTAGGATATAGCCAGTTGGTGACCTGTTGCCTTTTTGTGTTAAGCGGAAATATTTTTTCTAAGTTTTCTTGTGAATCAGAAAATAACCAAGCTAGTAGGCGCTTGTACTTTAGATACAGATTACATAGGTTTATATTGTCCTGGTTATTTCTGAGATAAATTAGTGTTTTATTGCCTGAGTTTCATTCTCAGCAAATGGGATTAATGCCTTCCTAATAAGGCAGTTGGTTGTGAGGATTAACCAAGCAATTCAGGTACTAGAATCTGGCACATAGTAAGTACTTGATATGTTAGCTGTCATGTTAGTTGCTTTCAAGTATAGTGCTCTCGTGGGAATTAAAAGATCTGGTGCATATAAAATTTGACAAAAACATACTTCGTAGCTTTCAGAAACATCATGAGATACAACCAGATTTCAGTAGCATTGATTTTTGTTATATTCGCTAGTCTTTCCCTTTTTGTTTTCACTATAAATGTTATTTACTAATATCACTAAAACATCACCTATTTATGAAAGTTTTCACTTGTTATTGTTTAAAATCAATTTAAAATCACTTACAGCAGACTTACTGTTTCTGACACATAAGAGTCTTTTGCTAAACTTTTTTTTGAGAAATGAATGTGCATTTACTGGGAGCTCTGGACCTGAGATAATAGAGGTATAAGCCCTTTTACCTATGAAATTTGTGGATGGACACCATTGGTTCATTAGCTAAGTAACCAATAATTAAATAGCCATCACCCTTTATGTTTGGAACAAAAAGGTTTCCTAAAAAACAGACTAGTGGAGCAAGAATAAAGTTACTAAAACTAGCTCTCAGGGGAAGGGCTGGAAGCATTCTTTATAATATGCAGCAACAACAAAAATATATTCTTATCATTCTTATTATAGGCTGTCAACAAAACTAAGAATCAAAACAAATGTTAGGGCCTCCCTGGTCAAAAGGGGTTAAGTCTCAACTATGAAGTTTTGGGCAGCCTATGAAGTAGGCTATGAAACTATGAAGTTTCAGCAGGAGTTCAGTCCCCAGCCAGGGAGGTGACCCACATGGCAGCAGACCTCTCCTGTCTCACCTGCTGCTCCCTCAGCAGTGTATTTCAGGAGATCCTCCTGTTCTGTTCTCCACTCTGTTTCTGGTGAATTCTCTCACACACCCCCACCCTGCACCTCTAGCCTTCACCTCAGCTTTTGTAGGCATAAATAAATAAAAATCTAAAACAATAATAAAATCACAAGTTTCAGCACAGGCTATGCTCCTAATCCACAGGAGATACCAGCAAAGTAACTTCACTTTCTCGGACCTGTTACCTCATCTATAAACTGTGAAAACAGTTTAGAAAATCCTCAGGGTAACTTCTAGTTCGGATGCTTTAGTAAACTGATAGTTACACTGATGTAGGACATTCTTCTCACCAGCATTATCTCACACATAGCTAAGACATTTTAGAAAATTTATTCTCACACTATACTGTATGTAAAGCTAACAATATAATGTAGGTAAGCTCTAAGAAGCTAGTGTTTACCTCAAGAAATCAGCAATTTGATACTTACAATAAATGGCTTTATTTCATTGCTATTTTCATATATTATGTTTATTTACCCTTCCACTTACTTTGTAGAATGAAAAGCCTATATTATGATATCTTTCATATCATTCTTAAGAGTGCCAGGTATACAATAGACAATAAACATTTTTCTGAATGGAAAATGACATATAACATTAATTTAGTTTCAGGTATTAATGTACGATTCAACATTTCTATGCATTGCAAATGGCTATCACAAAGTCTCTATGCCATGTTTTTTATAGCTACTTTCAAATTTGCAATGCCCTATTATTGACTATAGTCTACATGTGTGTATTACATTTCCTTGACTTCTATTTGAATTAAAGTCATCGCTTCTCGGCCTTTTGGCTAAGATCAAATGACTTGAAGTCTTAATTGAAGGCAGTAGGGCACAGTATGAATGCTTCGTACCATACAGACTCAAATCCTGGCTTTACTGTATTCCAGTGATGGTGTTGTCCTGTCCTTTTTCCTGATTTGGAAAATAGGTTAATGAATATTTTCTTCATGGATTTAAAAGCACCTTAACATGGTTCCTGTTAACATAGTTTCTCAGTGGGTGTTCCTCTCCCTTCCATTTTCATTTCTATTTATTTAGCAAATTTTCATAGAAATTTTAGCTAATGACAAATCATCAAATGGTATCATAGTACTTATAAATTTATCCAGTGTATATTGTGATTTACAAGAAAATTAAAAGTAGTACACTCTGTACTTAGAAAAACTGAGCTTGTTAAACTCCTTGTATACTTTTTAGTCAATTTCATGTCACTACTAAAATCATCCAGCCACCTATTCAAATTTTGTTTATTCAGGAGGATTCAAACACATGAGAAATGAATGTGCTACTTCCTGTTCTGGCAACATGGGCTGAGCTAATACAGAACTCCCTTCTCCTATAGATAAATAGAAATGCTGAATAATATGTGATCTAGCCCAACTTAAATACTCAGCTAAACTGGAGAGAAAGAGAAGGTAGGAAAATAAGAAAATTCCTAGGTACCAAAACAAAAGGGAGACATAGCCAGAGCATTAAGTGGGCAAGCTGATACTATTGTTGCCCAGGGGGATATTGGAACCAGATGTAGACTCTAATAAGTAGAAGCTGGGGTTTTAATCTCACACTTGGACAGAGATGTGGCCTTGGGGCAAAAGAGGTGGGAACTAGAAAAACTGTCCCCAGGTCAATAAGGCAAAAAAGAAAAGAAAAAAAAAAAACCTTTTCATTTTTCAGAGCTATGTATGGGAAAGGGAAAAAAAGTCAAAATCCTAAACTTCTACCAGTCACAGTTATAAAGAACAAACGTATGCTACCTATATGGTACAGGAATCCTAGGCCAAGAAATTAATTTTATAAAAATATATAAATAAAGCTCTAGACCAGTGGAACCACTTATTGCCTGGTAGAAAAAAAAATGAAGAGGTCTCTTTAGGAACCCTTACACACCTCTGGGTGAGTAGGATGCCCACGGCATATGCGGAAGATACTGCTCCAGCTGATGATAAACTCACAGTCAAAAATTAGAACACACAGACATGAGCACTCAAGCTAGAGAACACAAGAATAATCTGAAAAATGTAATATAACAAGTTTTTAAAAATTAATTTAAAAGATTTTAGGGGCCTCCCTGGTGGCGCAAAGGATTAAGGCACAGCACTATGAAGCTATCCGCAGCCACTACAGCTTGAGTTTGATCCCCAGGCAGGGAGGTGACCCACGTGGCACACCCACAAGTATTTCTGTAGATCCACCTGTTCTTCTCCCACGCTGTCTCTGGTAACTCTTCTCAACCCCACACTTCTGGCCTATACTGCAGTTCTTGTGTGCATAAATAAGTAAATCATTTAAAATAAATAAATAAAAGATTTTTAATTTCTAGGAAAAATAATAAAAGATTATCCAAGAAGAAAACCAAGTGAAAAATCTACAAATAAAAAAACAGAATTTTTTTTTGTCTGCTGATAGCTGTCCTAAGATATTTGATAGATATATTTTTTGATGTCATCAAATTGAAGTTGTTATTGTTATTATTTTAACTGGGGGATAAAAGTGCCTGGGTGTTGGAAAAATCAAACACTATTGAAAAAATTGTACCTTAGAAGGCAAGGAAATAATGTAACATGGCATTGCTGAATTTTAGGAAAAAATTTATTTTATTTACTTGAAACATTAGCTATCATGTTCACTGTTTTCAAGTATGGCACTTTTCCTAGAATTAAAGATCTGGTGCATATAAAATTTGACAAAAACAGCTAAGTACAAGTGAGAACAACTATAATTGTACAGCATATAATAAAGATGCTTATAAAATTGGTTGATAAATTAACATCAGTCACTTTCTAATTTAGGGGAGTTAGTGAAGTTAATTTGTTTGGTTTTTAGATTAAATGAAAGAAAACCAGTTCCAGGTTCTGACCTCCTTTTCAGTGATATAAGCAGAGACATTAATATGAGTCCATAGGGGTTTTTTTTACTATTTATTATAGTGTTCTACTTTTTTCAGAAGAAGAAGCTGCTCCAGATGGTGCTGTTGCAGAATACAAAAGAGAAAAGCAAAAGTATGAAGCCTTAAGGAAGCAGCAGGCAAAGAAAGGAACTTCCCGGGAAGACCAGGTAACTTCACAGATTAAAATCCATATGTAATTCATTACCTTTTAATTGTCTCCAAGTGTGGCTACTAGATTCTGGTTTGGTTATACATATGGGAGGCTCTACTCTTAAAAATGGAAAAGGAGGGGCATTCCTGGTGGTGCAGCGGGTTGAGCGCCGCACTGTGAAGCTTCTGAGGCCCAGCAGCACACACAGCAGCACAAGAGTTGGATCCCTGGCCAGGGAGGGGACCCACATGGCGCAGCAGACTTCTGCCTTGCCCGTTGGCTCCCCTCAGCAGTGTATTTCAATCCATCTGCCTGTTCTGCTCCCTACTCTGTCTCTGGTGAATCCTCTCACCTTCTATGACGCTGGCCTGTACTCAAGCTCTTATATGCATAAATATATAAATCTTTAAAAAAAAAAAGGAAAAGGACATATTTCTATATGGTGGGGTGACAGGACCTAGACCACTCATGCAAAGGTCCAAATCATAAAGTTCCTTCCAGATGTTTTAGGTGAAAAGCCTAAAATTTTCAAATTTCAACCTTGTACCTCTGCATCAAGCACAAGAACCTTGTAAAGACATAATTTATCAGACACTCAGGTAAAACCTTCAGCTAAGTAAATATTAAGAAATGGAGTACTGATGATAAATGGTGAATGAATTTTATCCAGTCCACAGTTCACATGCTAACTGGCCAGTTCTGCTTGAAATTGCACATTGCCTGTAAATAAGGTATTCGGCCTATTCGTTGACTTCTACTGTGAATGATATTACAGAGTTCTAATTATTGTAAGTAAATCTTGGATCTTTAAATAGTAATATAAGAATTTTCTCAGCTATTAAGAAAAAAGAGACAGGAAGCTAGCTCAACAATTTGGGGTCAACTACATGCCACAGAGCACTTAGCACTCAGAAAAACACATTTCTACAGCAGTCCTTCATGATGAAAGCTAGGGGACAGACCAAAATCATTTCTTTTTGGTGTTGACATATATGTATTAGAACAGGTCATTTTAGGTATATAAATAAGACAGGGATAATAAAAGTAAATTAGAAAACCCAAGCCTATTTGGGTAAATTAATCAGGAATTATATTATAAATGACACCTAATTACTGGTAAGGAAGGATCCTGCGTCAGTATTTAGCATAAAAATAATCAGGGAGAGTTCAACAAGAAGTCAGGTATAGGAAATTGTAATTACAGAGAACTAACAAGTACAATTTTCAAAGGCAATGGAACATCAAATTAAATTAAGAAAAAATAGATTATTAATTTGTTTTCATGGAGTCACAAAGACTTGTGAGTCGCAACTATAATAAATATATCGCTAGAGATGCTAAGGATTATTCATATTCATGCATTCCTCTTTTATATTCTCCCTCCTAACAA
Source organism: Galemys pyrenaicus (assembly GCA_019455555.1). NCBI lineage: Eukaryota > Metazoa > Chordata > Mammalia > Eulipotyphla > Talpidae > Galemys > Galemys pyrenaicus. The sequence continues at coordinate 5,719,639 of JAGFMF010011684.1, forward strand.
ATAATTATTAAGAACCCACCATATGCTAATCACTGTATTTGATAGTAAAAAGATGGACACATCACTGCGCCCTCTTGGCTAGGAGGGAAGGAGCTAGTTAAACAAGTAACCAGTAAAAGGACATAAACATTACAGCAGGGTAGGCACTGGGAGCTGTGCAGATGCAGAAGGATCTAACAGTGGCTGACTCTGGAAAGACCTTCCTTCCTGGGAAAATGACTTGTCAGCTGAGGTTTAAAAGTTGTATAGGAGATAAGTGACCAGACAGAAGGGACAGTATATGAGAAACCTTTGACTTCTTTACAAAAAATTTAAAAATGTTAAGTATGACTAGAACTTAAACTAAGAGAAAGAAGGTGACAGTACTGAAGAGGTAAGCAGGAGCCAGTTCATCCAGGTTATTTTTGAGTCATATCAGGGAGTTCAGATTTTCCATAAGGGCAATGGGGAACCAAGGAAGGAAGAAAGTGATGTGATCTCATTTGCACTTTGGGGGAGACTCTTCCAACCTGTCTATAGTATGGAGAGTAAACAGCACCCAGGACAGGATTGAGACATAGAGACCATGGAGAGACTTTTATGTTTAGATACGTATGCACAAAGTCTGCCAAGGCAGACCCCTTCGAAACAGCTTATATTTTAGTATTGAATCGAACATCAATGTCTTAAACATTTGCTTTTTTAGACAGCGAGAACTTCATCCCATTTCACAACCGTGTACTTTTTAAAAACTATAGAAAATAAAAAATTCTCTGATAAAGCGTAACCAGTTACTTCTTACCTACAAAGGTCAAAGGAGCCAAGTAAGAATCAGAGAAATGAGCCCTTCAAAATACATACACACACACACACACACATAGACATATATATACACACTCAGTATGTTATTTATATCCTACTCCTTTCACTTAACAGTAAAATGTAAAACTTTGTGTAGTAACTTTTATTATCAGTATAAAGCCATATTCATTGCTTTTTATCAAATTTATCAAGTTTCTTACTGACATTTACTGCTTATTTTCCACTTACATGAATTTTGCTGTAGTGCTCATCCATTGTACAAGTCATTTTCAGTGTTCCTACATGTTTCTACAAATATTCCCAGGACTGGAATTATTGAAACAAAGGAAGTGATCATCTTAAAGCTTCTGATATATATAAACAAAAGAGGTCACTCCAGTTTCTCCATCGTCCAATAGTTAATGTGTTCACTCATTTTTTCATTGTAGATATTTTTATTTATTTATATCATGTCTATTCATTGTAGATATTTTTACATTTTTGGAAATCTTTTTTTGTTATTTTGTTTTCAGTTTTACATATCTTCATAGCATGCCTCCAATCTTATGCACATTATAAACCTTTGTCATGCCTTTTAAAGTTTAAGCACCTTCTATGTAAGTAAATTTATGTTCCCCAAATCAGAAAAGGGTCATGTATCTATGGAAAAAATGTCAATGTAAATGCAAGCAAGGCAGTATTAAGGTTTGTGAATGCTACTGTTGCAGCTTGAAGATGGTTTTGTTCTTTTCCTCCAAAATTCAAAACTTATCTATATGTTTTATATCCTGGTAGAGTATTTTCTTCCCTACCAAATTTATTTCTTCTAAAATTATATTTATCTTTTTAAGCAAACTTACTATTCTAATTGTTATTTCAGACTCTTGCTCTGCTGAACCAGTTTAAATCTAAACTCACTCAAGCAATTGCTGAAACGCCTGAAAATGACATTTCCGAAACAGAAGTAGAAGATGATGAAGGATGGTAAGCTTTAATTATTTTATATTAACCACACAAGGGCAGGCTCAGAGCACAGATACTATTGAAACATTTCCACTACATCATCCCATTTTTTTATGGACTTTGCCTTCCTTCATGCCCTCGTCATTAAGGACGCGGTACGTTCCTGATATTGAGCTGGCCAATGGAAAAATAACAAGAAATATATGCCTCTCTCTTTTTTTTTAATTTATATGATTCTGCATACGAGAACTGAGCACAGGTCAGAGGTGTGTGAGGTGAGTGGATTCACCAGACAGAGTGGGGAGCAGAACAGATTGACTGGAATACGCTGCTGAGGGGAGCAGTAGTTTAGACAGAAAAAGTCTGCTGCGCCATCTGGGTCCCCTCCCTGGCTGGGAATCAAACTCGTGCTACACTTGAGGATACTTCATAGTGTGGTGCTTAAGCCCTTGTGCCACCAGAAAGGCCCTATATGACTCTTTTGATGCCCAAGCACCTCTCTAATTGAGGAAAAGATAAAATTCACAATACACAGTGAGAAAGCAGCCTAAACAGATTCTTAATCGTTCACTTTTTAGACTTTCCTACAACCATTTTAGAAGTCAGTATTCCATTTCATAATCCTATTAAGTTTCTCTTCAAATTTATGGCCTACAGAATCCCAGCAATACAGACGTAGTTAACTTATTTTTAATCTTTGGATATTTTCAGCTTTGTCAGACTGTGACAAGAAGTAAAGGAATTAATGACTTGTCCAAGCCCTCTGCTTACTTAGCATTTTATCCTTAGAATCAGTATTGTGCTTTCTTTCCCTTATCACACTCCTCTGTCCTCAAGTTGACTGCATATGTGGTCTATTAGGCCTCCCCAAACCTAACTGCCTCCACCTCCCACTATACGCTGGCTCAGGCACGTTGCTGCAAGCCAGCCAGTGGGTCACCCCCCACACATGACTCACCCTCTGGAGCCTCTGAACTGTCACATGTGCCATTACCCCGACCCAGAATCATAGCCTCGCTCCCCGCTGCCAAAGATCATCTCTCCCTCTTTCAAAAATCTGTTCAGCACTCCCAGTCCTCCAGGAAACCAGTCAGCAAGATTTGTTGAGCTCTCACAAATCTAGAGGGTGGAGGAAAGAGGGCTGGGACACTCATTAAAACAGACATAAAAACACTTATTAAGAAAACATTTAAGCAAGTAAGACTCAGCAACTATATATAACTTTAATCCAAATGACTGCAGGGCAATGATTTAAATGGAATGAAGCCTACCTACCCTGAGACCCCGAAGGCACTTGTACATTTCTCACTGTGTACTTTCTGTGTGATCTGGGTTGTGTTGTCAATTTTTTGTAAGACACTTGATCTCTTTTTATAGCTTTCTATGACTTCTATTTGCTTGTACTTAAATTCGAAGTTGCTTAAAGACAGAAACTCGTTCTCCCCATAATTCTTTCTCTGCCAAAGGTGAAGGCTCGGTGAGTGCTGATTGACCCACAGAGATAAATGCACATTATACAGAAGAATTTTCTGGTTTTTTATATGACTGGACAGGTTTAGTTTTATTTTGGATTCCTTGAATGTCTCAAAATATCTTTCAAATGATTTGGGTCTAGCCACCGCACACACAAAAAAATGTTTTGCCAATTTCTCTTCCCCTTATTTTTGAATCCATATGCATTTTTTAAGGAAATATGATCCATGTGTTTCTGATTCATTTACACTTAACTCATCAAGATGGTGTTTTGTAAGAGCAGTTTGATGCCCAATAAGTTTTTCTAACCTTTTTATAAGCCATTTAAGTCCTTTTTTATTGAACAGGAAAGTCACCAACAAATTCAAACCCAGAAGTTTCATTTGAAATTCATAACCCACAGGATTCAAATTTGCTTTCAACTTGGCAAGACCACTTAACTTCTCAAAGTTCTTCCTAGCCCCTTGGTTTAGTATCCTCTCATTTTGAATTCCTCATTAGCTTCAGATATCAATTATGTGTTTTTAAATGTGTCATTCTTTTTTTTGACATGATTTCACAATACAATGCCCTAATACCCTCATTAGAAAGTTAAACAAATGGGAAAACTCCAGATGGGGGAAAAAGTCACTGGTCTAAGATGTTGGCCAGTGTGCCATCTGGAGAACAAAAATAAGTGGTAAAGGAAGGAGAAATAAAGCTAAAGGAACCATTACTAGGTCATCAATGGGTTAATTTCAGCTTTGAGTTGCAGTCTCCTGAAAGGAAAGTCAGAACTCTGCAGTGCATACCTACACTTTTTTAAAGTTTGTTTTATCTGACATCAAACCAAATGCCTTTATTGTCAAAGCATAATACAGAATTATATAGAATACATGAGCTCTTATGTAATGCCTTTTTGTTGCAGTATAGACTATTGAAATTTGGTAACCTGCAAAGCAGCAGCAGCATTTCTGTTCATAAATAAACCACTTAAGCTTCATCAGGTCTGTGGTTATTTAGATCCTCTCTCATATATATTCCACTCAGAAAAGAAGTCTTATATTCAAAATGATTTACAACAAATATTATGAGTGCATGGCATGTGCATGTGTGTTATGCATAAATTACATGGTTCCCAGACTATTTTGTAGGTCACGGTTGCCGCTTTTCTAAGAAGCGAAAGTCAGTCTGTACTACATTGTCAGGGTCTGTTATCTGAGGTAAAATGATTGCTTCTAAGACATTTTTATGTGTCCGCATGAGTGACCACACATTGAGGGATCATTTTCATTTTCTGTCAAGATAGAAACCATTACCAATTTGTTATGTTTTCTTTTATTTGGCAAACTATTCTATTCGCATTTTTGGCTGAGCTGCTGTATTGGCATGCTATATAACAGACATTTGGGTACCATTCAGCAGCATTCTACTTTTTATGCAAAAAAAAAAAAAAAAAGTGGGAGGGGGAGCAAAAAGAAAAGAAATATGATTCTATTGTAAACACTGTATATGGTGTTTGATAATTATTCCCAGATTTCACTGTCTCACAGACATTTAAAGAAGTAGTAGTAGTAGATGTAAACTGAAATGCATGATAGAAATTTTTCACTCAAAATTGTTAGGATTCTTCCTTTGTTGTACTATATATCACCAATATTTGGTGGCAGCGATGGGCACCAAATTCCAGCATAGCAGTGAAAGTAGCCCCTTTGCCACTACATTCCTTACTTCCAAAGCATCACACTCTTAGAGCTATCGAATCTTTCAAGCATGGATTTTATAAAACCAATTAGAACATGGCAGGAATCATCAGCCAAAGGATTCATATGACCATGTGGATGAAGTCCATATGCCATTTTGGGTTGAGTTAGACAAATCTTGGTCAGCTCCCAAAAAAGTTTTGAGAGCTGTGTCTGACAGCAGTGGACAGACTTGTAGAAAAGAAAGCCACCTGTCCTTACACAACAAAATAGGCATTCTAAGGAGAGTAGAAAAATTAAATCTATGTCAGTACTGTGATCTTCTAACCGTTAACTATTCACTGCTATGTTCCATTGAAAATTGTTTCCAGATTGTTAAATCAAAGATTAACTTAAATTCCCAGCAAATACAATAATAAACAACATAAAGGCCTATCTACCTTCCTCCCTCCCTCCTTGCCTTCCTTTCTTTCCCTTCTACTTTCCCATAGTACATACAGTATTCAGTCTTAAAATGTATTAGGAAGACACTAATAATTGCATAGTTGTCTTAACTAAATATTTTGATAATTATTTTTAGATGTTCGCTGTAGAAAAATCAGAACGCAGACCTCTCAAAAGTAGTAAATAAAAATCACTTGAGACCCCAAACTCAACAATAAACGCTATGAACTTATACACACATATTCCCTCCCAGATTTTTCTATTCACATAAATATTATAAGGTGGAACTGTATGGTGTAAAAACAACAATTTTATGACCTACTTTTTTCCCTTGGTAAAGATAGTGTTGCTTTTCCTTTTCATCTATAAACTTGTGATATAATTTTTGTATTATGACCATGTAGAATTTCCCTATATGATGAACCACAGCTTACTTGATAAGCTGCATGTTATTGGATATTTCAGTCCTTTCTAATATTATACATAACATACAGTAAATATCATTGTATCTGTGTTATTGTCAATTTTCCCAGGATAAATTTCTAAACCTAAATTGCTTAGTCAGTGAGTATATGTTATGCTTCTGCTAAATTATCTCAAATGACTCACCCAAAATGTTTTCCCCATTTATATTCCCAAGTAAAATGTCAATTTTAAGACTTGCATTTAGGGCTATCAGACTCTCAAAAATTATTTAAGATGCTTTGTAGTGCTGACTGAAAAAGGATAACATTTGAGAAATGTTTTTGCCTCTATAGTCTGGTTTGCTTCTGTTTTTAACAAAACTGGTACAAGTTTAAGCATAAGTAGTTTTCTCGTCCTCAAGTCAAAGTAGTCTTGCTCTTGTTTCTGAAAAGGTTTCCTGGTTTTTTTTGTTTGTTTGTTTTTCCATTTTTATTATTGAATCTTAGCTTACTGTAAGAGTCAGTATTGTCCATCAGTCAGTTTGGGACTAAATTGTTCTTAGTATAATATATGACTTGGGAAAAAGTACTATCCCTTGGTAAACCTCACAGGTTGACGAGCAGAATCTTTAGAGCATCCACAAATCACAAAAGTTGATCACCAAACTGCTATATTTAAGACAAAAACAGAAATAGGGGGTGAAACTGGTCCTGAAAGGTCATTTACCAACTGATGTGACCTAATTCTAGACCTCATAACACCCTTCACTGAAGCAGTACTTAGCTGAATGGTTATGTGAAGCTCAGGAGAAATTTGTTTTAAACTCTTTTTGCATGGTATAAGCCAGAAAAAAGCTAGAGCACAAGAAGAAAAAGAAATCTGATAATCATAAGTCATATCAGCAATTCACAGAAATCTTTGGGAGAGCTGTGGGTTGTGGAACAGTATAGAAGTCCCAGCTGTGAGATGTTTTATAATAGGATAATACCTGGAGTCTTAAATCAAGTCTTAATAAAATATGTTTGGCTCAGTTAATCTGAAAAAAGCAATGTTGCTTAGTTCATGGGATCAAGAGGAGAGTTTATTTTGCTATAAAGTCTTGTTGCTACATTTCCAAAGAACGAACCTGATTCTTATTCACTAATTATAAAGTACACCCCTTTATTCTTCTTGATAAGTCTGTGAACCTCTTGATAGTAGAATTTCAACTATGTAATCGGTTCTAAGATAAATTTTCATTCATTAGCTTTTAGGGAATATTTTCAGCCTTTTCTAAAATTATGTTTAGTACTGTAAATGTTGTTTTTAATTCAGTCTTCTCTAATTTCCAGCCTACAGGTAAATTATGCTTTGTGCTTTCTTATAGTTCAGATAATAATCTTTTATGCTTATTAAAATGCTGCTGTCATCCCAACCCTAGTTTCATTTATTAGATACTCCAGATAATGGTTTTTTCCCTTAAAATGTGCTTTACAGCATGTGAGACTTTTAAAAATAAAAATAATACTCAAGCTTTATATGAATATTAATCATCCAATGAAACTAAAGCCTTTTAGTGGTATTAATGTTTCAATCTAGCATTTATGGCTCAGTCTATTCAAAAAGGTCAGATTAATTCCATTTGTATAAGGGTATAAAGAAATTGAAAGTTATCACTTCATTCTTACATATTTAGTGTAAATTATGTGTATAGTATGGAATGTGGGAAAAAGTTAGTTAGACATGACACCCATTCCCACTGATTTATAGTCTAAATACAAATGAGACAGATGTCACTGTAAAGGAGGCATTTTCTGCATAGAACAGACAGCAGGAATAAATTATGAAGTGCATTCTAGGTCATAGGCAAGATAATAAGGAGACCTTGGATTCATGTAGGCTTCTAAACTCTCCTGATGTGGTTTAATCCTTCCATGGTAACTTGGTGAGATAAGATCTGTTATTCTCTAATTACCTGAGAGGAAACTGAGGCTAAAAGATCTGCAGTTCAGTGAGTAACAACACGTCAGAGGCAGAAATCTGGGCTCTTTTGGATAGTACTCTAGAATACCCTTTCAGTATTTTTTAGGAATTTACTTTGATCATAGATAGGTTTCTGAACAAAGCTATTATTTGTATATGTCAGGATTCCTCTTTTAAGTAAATTCACTATTTCAAACAAATAGAAACCAATTAAATGTTAAACATGAACAAATTTTCTGTTCCCACTCATGTTTATTTTTCAATTTTATTTTTTTCAGAGCAGTTTTAGATTCACAGCAAAATTGAAAGGATGGTGCAATGATTTCTATATCCTCACTACTGAACACAGTGCCTTCCCTGCCCCATTATTATCTTCCACTAGAGCCTGTCCTACAAATGATGAACCCACTTTCATATATCACTATCACTCAAAGTCCATAATGTACATTAGGATTCATTTTTGGTGTTGTACATTCTATGGGATCGGACAAATGTATGACATGTGTCCATCATAATGATACGTATCACACAATGTAGTTTCACTCCCATATAAAGCCTCTGTGCTTTGCCTTTCATCTTGCTCCCAACTTCTGTCAACCTCTAATGTATTTACTATCTCCATAGTTTTGCCTTTTCCAGAATGTCATGTAGTTGGATGGAGTCTTCTTTCACTTAGTAATGTGCACTTACGGTTCCGCCATGTCTTTTCATGGCTTAATAGGTCATTTCTTTTTAACACTAATTTTCATTGTCTGGATGTACCAGTTTAAGAACACTATTTCATCATTGCTTCTAGATTATGAATAAAACTACTGTAAACATCAATATGCAGGTTTTTCTGTGCACATAAGTTTTTGACTCCTTTTGTTAAATACCAAGGGCCATATTTGTTGGATCATATGTAAAATTATGTTTAATTTTGTAAGAAACTGGTAAACCCTCAATCAGAGTGGCTGAACTGCCTTGTACACTCCCCACGATGAGGTGTTGCATCACATCTCCACCAGCGCTTACATGCGCATTGTTTTGGATTTTTGCCATTCTATGTGTGAGGTAGTATCTCTTTTAATTCATAATTTTCTGATAACCTATAACAATGACCATCTTTTTACATACTATTTGCCTTTTCTATACCTACTTTGGTGAGTTTTCTGCTAAGGTTTTTTTTGTCCATTTTTTAATCATTCCAATTATTTTCTTATGTTTTAAGAAGTTCTTTTTAAGAGTTTTAAGAGTTCTTTGTATGTTTTGCATAAGATCCTGTATCAGATAAGGCTTTTACAAATATTGCCTTCAGATTTGTGACTTGTTTTCTCATCCTTTTGCTGTTGTGTTTCACTAAGCAGAAATTTTAAATTTTAATGAAGTTCAACATACACCTTTGGTGCTATATCTAAAACATCTTCACCATACCCAGTGTCATCTAGATTTTTTGTATGCTATCATCTAGGAGTTTTATACTTTTGTATTTCACATTGGATAAGTCTATGATCTATTTGAGTTCAGTTTTGGAAGGGTATGAGGTATATTATAGGTTCATGTTTTTGCTTGTGGAGTGTGTATATTTTCATGGCCTTGTCTTGGTATATCTGTGGAGCTACTATAATGTGAAATCTCATAATATCTTTTAAAACCACTTGTTAAGTATATTTTAGTCAATTATAATTTATTCAGATTAAATGGTAAGATGATACAAATAGAAGTTTTGTATAATCTTCTTATATAATTAATATTGTATTACATGCATTTTATGTTTTCTTAAACCCTTAGTCTTTTACTAATAATAGTAGAAGATGAGGGTAGCTCTGAATCCCACCACTTCATTGTTGAAGCAAATATTTGTATGTGTTATACTGTAGGGACCTTTATTCTGTGCTTTTCCTTGAACCTTCACACGTCTCATATGGTTCATAGGTCACAGACTACCTCTGGTAGATTGTTTCTTACAAGTCCTTCAGATAATTAATATTATCTCATCATATAAATGGCAAAAGTGAGGCTCAGATTATTTGCCCCAAATCACTAATTTAAAAATGGTGAGTCAACTTGAATTTCAGAGATCTTTGAGTCTACATAATAATCTGTCTACTAGAACTGAATGTAGCATATCATTCACTTTTATCTTTTGAATATTTTACATATTCCTTGAAAGATATAAGCTATTATGGAAGTTCCCTCTAAAACAAATATTCTTTTTTCACCAGTAGTTTTTGAGACCAAATCTACTCTATAATCCCATATACTGAATTATCACCTAATTATACAGTGAGCTGTTAAAACAGAATTCATTGTGTTCAAATCCTTGCACTGATAGTGACCAATGATTAACATGAGAAAGCAGCCTCAGTTTCCTCACCTATAACTTAGAGATAATAATACCTACCTCAGTGTTATCATTAGAATTATATGAGATAATCATGCAAAACAGTGTCTGGCTCTTAAGAAATGCTCAGGAAATATTAGGTGTGAGAGAGGAAGGGGGAGTGTAGTATTAGTAAGTCTTTACATATTAATCAAGCTGTCCAGGCTGAACATTCTAAATGTCAAAATGTTAGTTTTAGAGTGCTCTCAATGTAATAACCACTAAGAAAAATAACATGTAAAAAAAAAGGCAGTTTTTAATTAATTCAGTTAACGTTATCTGTGACCTTGAAGGAATATTGATATAGTCAATACCCTAATAGTTCTCAAAGGTTCTATTTTAAAACCTGTTGAGAAAAGCATAGTAAAGCAGGTTTTTAAGCTGAATCCCAATTACAAAATGCTAAGGCTTGCAAAGTTTGACCAATGTAAAGTTAGCATTCATAAAGAAAAAGGGGAGTAGACAAGATTACCTTTTCTATGCTGGGAATATATAGTCATAGATTGTGTACTGTCTCCAGATTTTTTTTCATTCTTAAGTTGACAGCATTTTGGAACAAAGAAAAACTGTATAAGCTAAGTAGTTTGTTTATTTGGAAAGAAAGTTCATGGAGCACAGTTCCTTGGGGTTAGCATAATGTCGTTAAAAGAAAAAAGTCATTTCACAGTGGTAATGGCAGCAGCAAACACAGTGCAAGATGAAAGTTGCCATTGTACACAGGCAATGAAGGAATTACCAGTATTGCTTTGGTATTTTAACTATATTTGACTTTAAAGAGGATACAAAAACCCAACTGGTAAAATTCCAGGTGAAATCTAGTAAAGAAAAAGCATGATTTGAAAATAATGGTATTTCTTTGAAGGCAGTTTTAAAGGAGATATTTCCATCCACACAGTTAGTATAATAGGTGCAATTAATACTAATGGTCATGCCTTTTCAAATAACTTAATTTGTGTTTATGACACATGTTCAATGTTTAAAATATTGAAAAGGGACAGGAAAGAAACAATCACTATCCCGCACATAATCATCCTCCCAAATAAATATACGTATATATACATATATGTATATATTCTTTGCCCAACAGGGGAAAAATTCATCCAGCTTATCTTTATAAAACCTTTTATAATTCAGTAGTTAAAAATTTTATAAACCAACTTATTAGGCTAAAAATGTAAAACTGCTGAGTCAGTATCTTTTATTTTAAATGAGTTATAATTTACATATCAGAGTATAAAGTTCTTATCTGTTCACTTTGATTCATTTTGACAATTGTATACACCTAAATAAACACCATCATATTAAGATACACGATGTAACAACACTCCATAAAGTTCCCTTTCCCCTTTCTAGCTAGTTCCTTCCCCACAAACACTCTGATTTCTGTCAACTCAGGTATGTCTTTAATAACTTGTTTGCTAGATTACATTCCAAAAGGTTGAATCATTTATACCTGTTCCAGCAATGTATGAAGTTGCTGATTTCTCCTACTCTAGGCATTATGTATGTATGTGTTGTAATATATCATAGATAACAGATAGTGAATCTATTAATCTTTGTCAGTTTCTACTTTATATTGATTTGTTTCCTGGTAAAATTGAACTTCTCAAATGTTAATATTTTTTGAGGACAACACCCAGAAAAGAAAGCAAACATTGTAAGAAAAATAAATTAAAAATTAAAAGTTGAAAAAATAACCCTGGATGGGGCCTCCCTGATGGCACAGGGTTTAAGTCTCAGCACTAACAAAGTATCACCAGCTGCTCCCCTCAGCAGTGTATTTCAGTCAATCCACCTGTTCTGCTTGCCACTCTGTCTCTGGTGAATCCTGTCACCTTCCGTGACTCTGGCCTGTACCTCAGCTCTTGTATGCATAAATAAGTAAAAATAAATCTTAAAATATTAATGTTTCAACTGACCATTTATATTTCAGTAATGTTATGGTTTTTAACTATATAGCCCAGTTTAATTTTTAATTTATAAAAATCTTAAATATTAGCATATTGTTTTTGTTTAAATATTTTACCAGCTTGACATTGACTTACATTGTGCTTGTGGAGGTTTTTGATTTGTTTATAAATTGGAGTTTTAAATTCACATTTCATGTATATCTGCCAGTCTTTATCATCAAAAATGATCAATTTCAAGAAAATATGGTATATATACAAAATGGAATATTATTCAGCAATCAAAAAAATAAACTAAAGCCATTCACAGAAACATGGATGGAGCTTCAAGGGATTGTGTTCAGTGAAATATATCAGAAGGGAAAAGAAAAATACCAGATGGACTCACTTATAGGAGGATTATAGGGGATCGAGAAAAAAAATTAACAAAACAAAAATAAACAGAGAGCTACAAATCAGAGTCATCTGCAGGGAAGAGAGAGGGATTGGGATCAAGACCAGGATGGGAAGAGCACCAGGGACTGTGGTGATGGTGCACGGGTGAATTGGTGGTGGACAATCTATGGGGACTACACTTAGAAAAGAAAGCAAACATTGTGGAAAAAATAAATAAAAGGGGAAAAAATGATCAGTTTCATCCTTTACATCTTCATTATGCCATGTTTATATATGTAAACTGATCATATTTTTCTTTAGTATTTAAGTTTTTTTTAATTTTTATTTGATTTGGTATTTTAAGTTAATTTGGTATTTATACTAGGTTGTTATATTCATTATTTGTCTTTTTTTTTTAAAGATTTATTTACTCATATAAGAACTGGCGTACAGGCCAGAAGTGCAGGGGATGAGAGGATCCACCAGAAGAGACAGCATGGGGAGCAGAACAGGCAGACTGACTGAAATACACTGCTGAGGGGAGCAGCGGGCAAGGCAGGAGCGGTCTGCTGCACCATGTGGGTCACCTCTCTGGCTGGCGGCAGGGATCGAACTCGTGCTGCAGTGGCTGCATTTTCTTCCTAGTGTGTTGCTTAACTCACTGCGCCACCAGGGGAGGGCCCCATTTTTTTCTTAATTGCTAACCACCATAATCGAATAACCCTGTGTGTCCTCAACTAATGAAATATGCCCTTTATCCTTAGGTATATTTTTAGGTCCATTTTGTTATCTTACATGGATTTTTCCTATATTCCTATGCTAATATCTCACTGGGAAATTACTGTAATACTATGTAATATCTAGTAAGGCAAGTTGGACCTTTATTGTTCAACACATATATGTTTAACTTTAAAAACTTTATTACGCAATTGATTAATGTGTTACGTTCTTGTTTGCTTTTAGTTAGCCACCGCTGGAAAAAGCTTAGACAATTGCCCATGGATTGAATAAAAAGGTTCCATTATTTAAAAGTGACTACTACCTTAATTGTGACCTTCATGCCAAAAAGGAAATAACCAGTCTTGAGACAAATTCTGTACCTTCAAAGGAATGAAAAATTATATGTGGAAAAATTATATATGAAAGATTATATATGGATAAATAATAAGTAGCAGGAGGAATAAAATGTAGAATATTCAATTGCCATTTTCTAGTATACATATATAAATATCTTTGAGTTTGATCAGAAATTTTTTCCATCTCCATGTTACTGAAGGAAAGCACAAAGGATTAACAAAGTCACAGAGTAGATAACATCTCACTTTCATTTTACTTGTGAATCTCCAAGAGATGGAAAGTAGCCATGTACGCTGCAGACCTCTTCTGCCTCACCCACCACTTCCCTCAGCAGTATATTTCAGTCGATCTGCCTGTGTTATTCCCCACTCTGTCTCTAGTGAATCCTCTCATCCCCACACCTCTGGCCTGTACCCCAGTTCTTGTATGCTTAGATAAATCTTTAAAAAAAACAAAACCAGGGGCCTTCTTGGTGGTGCAGTAGGTTAAGCAACACACTATGAAGCAAACCACAGCCACTGCAGCACAAGTTCAATCCCTGTTGCCGGCCAGGGAGGGGACCCACATGGCAAGGCAGACCTCTCCTGCCTGCCAGCTGCTCCCCTCAGCAGTGTGTTTTGGTCAGTCTGCCTGTTCTACTCCCCACTCTATCTCTGGTGAATCCTCTCACCTCCCATGACTCTGGCCTGTACCCCAGCTCTTGTATGCATAAATAAATAAATCTTTAAAAAAAGAAAAAAGCATAGCCATGTATAAATGCAGCCACAAAATTCTCTTCCAAAGACATTCATTAATAATCTTTCTATTATCTGTCATTTTAAATTATTAATATCCCTTTTGTTCACCAATGTTAATGCACATCCTCAAGTCACATGTAGAATGGGTTTTGTCTTTGTGTGCAAATAATTCAGTTGACCAAAATAAGTCAAATATTGAGGCTTTAGCTGTTTTTTATTAGAGATAAAGATTATAAGAAACTTTTACTTAACATTTACAAAGAATCTTTTTTAAAACACAAGCTAGATTTCGTTCTTATATCCTAATTTTACAGAAAGAATCTAGGGCACAAAAAAGTTAAATAACTTGGTCAAGATCACAGAGCTGGGAATAGATAAATCTCAGAAATGATCAGTCATCCTCTATCAATGGTTTAATTCTATTTGTCTTTTAAGACATTATCTCTTATTTGTGATTTTGTATTGCAATAATTTCTCTCATCAGCTAGCCTGCATGTTTTCATATTTTCTAATAAAGCATCATTGTTATCATTAAGCTGTGGTAATAAAACTAAACAAATGACTTCGGGACTCAATTAACTCTTGGTCAAACATTGTCTAGTTCCTTTAAATTATGGAAGGCGATTTAGTTCATATCCCTAGTATTATAGTCCCTTTGTTATCTGAAGAATTAAAATTCAGAAAATTATTAGTGTTTAATTTAAACAAGAAGTTCCTTCCACACTTACCTATAATTTTTCATAGGAATATAAGTGGTAAATGGTTGAGTATGGAACTTAGAGTCAGATCTGAGTCAGAATCGCAGCAAAACCTTTCTCTTTATTTAAATGTAAATGGAGTAATAACAGTAGCTTCCTGGTAGGTTGGTTAGTTAGTTTGAACCTGGTGTCTGGAACAATTATTACTTAAGAAATGTTTTGTGGTTCTAAATTTGATATTGACATTGATATTTACAAGAATTACTTTATATTTTGTTACCATCAATAAATCTTTTGAGGTGATTGGAATTTATGCCATTTCTATAATGTTTGACAGTTTTTTATGACATTTTCTTGACCTATAAGTAGTAGTGGTTAACTTTAGTTTCTATCACAATTCTTAAAATCCTGATAAAACAAATTTTATGATTTGATATTCTCATTGTGAACAGTATTGTCTCACTGATAAAATATTGACTTATTCCTTGAGACCAGTACTAAAATAAGGGGACATGGGGAAGGTGGAGGATGCACCACATACAAAGGAACATCAGTTATAAGTACAATTTAAATATAAAACAAAAGCATATCATCACTTTGGAGAGCATAAAATTATAAGCTTGGTGTAACATAAATATTTTTATTCCATTCCTTTCTTAGCCAAGTTCTAAAGTTCTAGCGATAAAATGAAGAAAGAGGACTAGACCATGTTCCCTGGTTAGTGTTCATTTTATGCAGGACTATAAATAATGCCACGTAGATCAACGTACTTATTTATAAATAGGTTCTTCTCAGTGTTGCTGATCTTGGAGAAGTGATTATTTTAATTCTAAGCCCTCTGTCCAATCTCTAAAGACACCTCTTTGTTTTTTGTTGTTTCTTTTTTCCCTTTTTTCCCAACTCTGTGTTGGCTCAGGCTTTCATAGTTTGCCCTGAAATAAGTTTCTATCGTGTGAGGGAACTTCGCTTTGTTCATGAATTCATTTTGAGAAAGATGGGCAGATAGCCATGTACCCAAGCTGCTTACCAGACCTTTCTGATGGGGAACTCCATCTTCCCTCTGTTGTTTTGTTAGTTCACTCACCATAAATTAAATGTTATTGGCTGAAAAAAAATGTTATTGGCTGAGTAGCTGGTTAAACTCCAGGGCAGGTGTAAGAATGCATATTACAGATTTATTCTGGAAAGCCTCTTAAATCTTTCCACCTGTGGCCTGCTGAGTGCTAAGCATGTTAGTCAAAAAAACTGAAGAACTGTATATTCCCATGTTGCTAAAGATATTTTGTAAATTACATCTTTCACATTTGCTCCAACAATAGTCAATATTTATAAAAGACAAACTAAGAGTATTTTTTCCTTCTTCACTAAGGGAAACAAAAGACATTTTTAGGAGTTGACTTTTCAAAGTCCCAAATGGAAGGAGCAATACTTTCATTCATTCAAAGGTTAGAACAAAGAAGGCTTTTTCATGTTAATGGTGAACAGTAAAGAAATTCCAGTGGTTTTCATCTTGCAAAGACAAATGTCTATTTTTTCCTTTGGTTAATTTACATACTCTATTTTCCTATATCCTTTTTGTTTAAGAATATTTAGGTTTTGTTCTTATTTTTCTTCTGTCAAATTTTTAAATCTCTCTGAGTTTCAGCTATTTCCACCTGCATTTTTCTCTACACCCCTTAAGCCCGTGTTTCTATTTCTCTCATCTTCAATTTTCCCCAGTTTCTTTCTCCAACCTCTCTTCTGGCTCTCAGAGTCCTCTCAGTCCTACGTGGCCCTATTCTGTGAGATGTGAAGAATGCCAGTGACTTCATTTTCCTGGACTTTTTCTTCGTAAAACACTTTGATCTTTGAACTCATTCATGTTTTGTCTGTACCTGTGCTTCATTTGAAGTACTGGGAACTCTACTATCTACTTCATGTTGAAAAGGGTCACACATTTTTTTTTTTTCTCCACAGTGCTGGTACTTAACCCTTTAATTTCTTATTTCCTAGGGAGACTTTGAACATTTGTGAAAAGAAAACCCCAAGTTTCTTATAATCAGTAGATGAAGAAAAGCCTAAAATTAAAAATCCTTAAGTTTTTCTTTTTTCCTAAATACAGAGTGATTTATTTAAGAAATGAAGTTGGGGCAACCAAATAGTCATTTGGTAAATATAATTAAATTAGAACTTTAACCAGATAAACTAAAAGAAATTTCTAATTTGGTAAAAAATTAACAATTGAAAAAAAACTGTAAAAATGCTAAAAAAAATTATTACAGGTAGTATTTGCATGTTCTTAATGTAAGTAAAGACTTCTTAAGTGTGACTTTAAAGACAAAGACTAGAAACGAGATAAGTGAAACTCCACCAAAAAAAGGGTAAAAGACAAATAACAAACTAGAAAAGATATTTGCAATTTATGTGATGAATAGTGCTTATGCTCCTAATATATTAAGAATTCTCACAAATCCATAAAAAAAAAAAGGTGACTATGCCATTTTTTTAAATAGGCAAAGGACACAAACAGATCACAAAAGAAATAAAAATAAGTAAAAACATGGGGAGGCTGAAAACAAAATTGGTCTAAGTACTAACCAAAGCAAAGTAAGGCATGCCCCTCATAAGAGTGAATTTATATATCTTTTTTAGGGGGCTATTATACCACACGTATGCGGTACCTTAAAAATGTACTTATCTTTTTCCTAAGAATTCTACTTGCAGGATAATTAACCATTACTAAAAACTCTGTTACACATGATGGACATATCTGAAACCAAAATTGAGGAATTTATCAGCATGAAAAGCTTAAGGAATAGAGTTAGGGCAAGACCTGTATCCGTAATGTATGTCTCTTTCTCTTCTGTCTCCTAGCTCCATTGGTTTCATCCATGACAGGGGAACGGCAAAGATAATCTTCAGAAGCTATAGCTCTATGTTCTAGACTAGACCAGTAGTTCCAGACAAAGTTCCTGAGCCAAATCTGTTTGGCCTTACTCAAGCCAAATGCCCATCCCCCGAGCAGATCACTGGTTATGCTCAAAAGGCCTGTGGCATATTGCCCCTTCCTGTGAGGACAGGGCATATCAGCCCTACTACCCCAACATGAACCGAGAGTAGGTAAGGGCCATTTCTGAAAGGAAAAGAGCTATGTCACTGGAAAAAGAATATTGAGCAAAAATAAACATAACTATAAATCACAGACAGTCTGTAGGAGAATAGGAGGCAGAGAGATCAAAATGAGGGTGGGAAGAGTACAAGAGATTGTGGTGCTGGGACAAAGGTGAACTGATGGTGAAAATTCTATGGCAACTACACCTGAGAAAAGAAAGCAAACATTGTACAAAAACAAACAATGGCGTAAAATATATATAAATTATTAAGAAACCAAAAAAAAAAATTGAGCAGGAAAAAAGATATTTTCTATAAATAGGAAAATCCAAATATTCACATAGATGTTATTCAGATAGCATTGTTTATAAAAGTAGAAATTTAGCCTAAGAATCCTATAAAATGGTACTGGTTACAAATCATCTATAGGATCAAATACTATATAATGAATAAAGTCGTGTAAAAGTATAGATACTCATGAAAAAAGATATGATATAGTTGGGTATGAAAAGCAAATTATAAAATATGTGTACTATGACTCATTTGCTTACATACTTACATATAACATACATGCATACATGGACATGCATGGAAAAGTACAGGGAGCAATTTCCCTGTGTGTTCAGTGTAGTTGTGATGAGTGTAGTGTTACAGGTAATTTTTTTTCTTTTGCCCTCTTAGGGTTGTTTTACTTTACACAAAGAAAAAAACATGCCCAAACTGTGATATATATTATTCATGCTATGAAAGTTATGAAAGAAAATAAAATTTCTGTAATTCTTTTATTCTAGAAACAGTTTCTTTGAATGTTTTATTATCTAACATGGTCGAGGGCATATTTTAAAATATACATATAAGCCTTCAAAGATAGAGAGGATCAAATAAGTTGTGTACAGTGTGTAAAGTGTGTGTCAGATAAGTTGTATATATAGTGTTATACTTGAAAAATGCTATTGAGTATAATAGTGCATTAATAAAGCCCAATAAGCATTTATATAAGCACAGCTTATATGTAATACACATATACAAAGTGCAAAATATACTGAAATGATAATGTGTTTGGACCACATTTTTGCAAGCATGATGTTTTACCCTCACTGTAACCATGTGTATGTATATTACCATCCCCTCTTCACAGAAGCCTAAAAAGCAATGAGACTTTCCTACAGTCACCTTTAGTGACAGAATGTAACTAAGGCTCAGGTCTTCTAATTTGAGTCCACAAAAGTTTCCTTAGAAAGTGTTGTATAAGTTCAAGGGCAAGAGGCCAGGGGAGGAAATGGGAATTAACTGGGCTTTGAAAAGGCAGAAGACAGGCCTCCCTGGTGGTGTTAGGGGTTAAGCACCATGCTAGGAAGCAACAGCCACTGCAGCGCGAGTTCTAATAGCAGGAGTTCAATCCCTAGCCAGGGAGGTGTGACCCACATGATGTATCAGACCTCTCCTGCCTCACCCACTGCTCCCCTCAGCAGTGTATATCAGTCAACCTGCCTGTCTGTCCCCCAGTGTCTCTGGTAAAGTCTCTCACACCCCACATCTCTGGCTTGTACCCCAGTTCTTGTATGCGTAAATAAATAAATCTTTAAAAAAAAAGGCATAGATCAATGGGAAGAAGGTTGTTGGACATTCCTTAGAAGTGGCATGGACGAAAGTCTGCTGAAGCCCATCACTGATACAGAGCACAGTGTTGTCCTTTTAAAGGATAAGCTGTGGGCAAAACTTGAAAATTGCTTTGCCTTGCCAAAATTTCTCTTTGAAAACATAAATTTACTTTTCAAATACAAGTCTCTTTTCAGCCACCTACCTAAAAAAGAAGTTAAGCCAGTTCATTTAACTTTATGATCAATAGGTCCATAGAATGAAAGACAAATAATAACCAGAGTTATTTAGTTTGATTTCTTAAGGATTTTCTGACTTAACAGAGAAATGAGCTGTCGACTCATTCTACTAAAGACTAAAGTTGTGGATGACAAAGTTTTGTGTAGAACCACATGTCCTTTCAAATAAAGCAGAATAAGGCTGACTGAAGAAACAATATAGGTGTTTTCTCCCTCCTAATACCACAAAGATTTAACATCAGTCTTTTGACAATTTAACTGGCCCATTAGTATAGACATCAGATTTGCATGGCATAAAGTTAGTAGTGGCAGAAATACATCGTGAAAATGCATTGTTTTAGCTTTTAGAATATTAGCCTTTTCTCTGGTATTAGGGAGTCTGAAAGGAGAGTTACCTGGAAAACTCAGAAGGTTATAGGTATAATTATAAGTTATTCGGAATTGCGTCCTTTTACTATCAAGGAGAAAGATGAACAAAACCAGAATTCTAGCCAAAGGTTTTAGAGGTGACTGGCAACCCCCAAAACATGTATTATTCAGCATACATGTATTGAAGGCATTCCTCTTGCCAAGCATTGGTGATGGCTACCACAGTGTTCAAAAGCCGGGGAAACAGCCACTGTTCTCAAGAGTGCCTAACTAAAGAGATGAAAGGATTCTTGGGAGACCAGAAAAGAACCATACTCCTGCAAGAGGAAGAGTGCCAAACAGTCTAGAAGCAGAATCAGGGACTAGTCCCAAGAGAAGATGACATATTAGCTACATGGAAGGAGACAAGTGTTTAGTGCGAAGAGGGGAGGTAGGGAGACAGGAGAGAGCAGGTTTTGTTCAAGAAACTGCAAGGAAGCTGGGTGTCTAGAGCATAAGATGTGATGGGAGACGATGACGTAGGAGTAGGAGTTTGAAGAGGAACGCAAAATCCAAAACATAGAGGCCACATAAGAAATTTGGGTATCATTTGTAGAAAATGGGGATTCACTGAAGGTTTGACATCAGGAATGTCTGATGACCAGATTTGCATTTTTTGAAAAATATGTGTAACAGAAAAGAGTGGATATCATCAGCAGCCACAAGACAAGCTTAGTAATCTGGTGCCTGAGAGGAAATTGCCAGACACCAACCTTACAGAGGCAGGCCATGGGCCCTTGGCTCAGCCCTTTTCAGACCCCCTGATGAATGGAGTGTCCCTACCTAGTAGCACCCACATTTTAGGAAGTAAAAGGAGAAATTGGGACTGGTTCAAGGGAACAATAATTGAAGAAAATAAGGGGATACAAATTTACAGTGAAAAGTAATTGCGTTTTTTTTTTTTTTCCCAAGCAAATGTTCATCTAAAAGAGGGATGTCTTTTCCCAAAGTCTCTCCCGCATAGCTAATGACATTTTTGGAATTGTTTAAAAGGCCAACCCGGGAGCCACACAAATAATCATCTGTCTCTTAAGCGCTGCGATTTTTTTAAATTTTGTATTCCCAAATAAGCACCACCCAATCTGGCTTCTTCTAAATCATACTCACTAGACTTAGCACTGTATTAACATTTGATTTATCTCTAAAGTTAGACCTGTCTTCACAAGGTGAAAGTTTGTCACCTCTAAAGACATTTATGAAAGTACCTGGCCAACTACTTACCGGTCACAAGTTTCTTGACCATAAATCTTCCAGATGCCTGCGAAACAGGGGTGACGATAGTATCTTTCCTGCCTAAGCCATACAGTTATTTAAAAACAAGACCAGATATATGGGAGCTTTTTGTAGAGCTATGTCAGTGGCTGCTCTTGTAGCCTCCCACTTTGCAGGCAGTTCCAAAGTGTGCATTTGATCCGATCTCTGTGTTCATTTCCCTGTCTGTCCATTGTGACCCCACTGTCTGACACTAGCCCCACACATAAAGCCCCTAATTGTTTGTTGAGTGAATAATTAAACCTACTCCTTGCCAAATCCTCAAACCATATACACTTGAGATTATTCAGTTTAAATAATAGGTTTAGAGGCCACTTAAAGCTTCTTCAAGTTCAAGTATGTTCATAGTTTGTCTAGTAACTAGCTGATTTTCATCTTTGAAGGAGCAAGAGCAACTGGTTGGGATAATCAATCTGAGAGTGTAAAGGTTATTAAACTTTAGTGCTGTGATCTTAACTTTGACTGTATTTAAAATTCACAAAGAAAAAACTAAATTACTGATTACGTTAAATCAATATATCTGAAGGTGGAGAGCTAGTAGTGATTGTTCTTTTAATTGCCCCGGTGATTCTAACATGCAACCTCCCTTTGATGCAGGGCTCTAGCATCAGACTTTAAGAATCATTGCTTTAAAAAATATCCCGTCTAGTTTCAGATTAGATATCATGGGAAATGGAAAGGTACATAAGGCATGCTCCCCTGTAATCTAGAAGGAATAAAGCCAGCCGTCGCTGCTAGGAGTGAGGTGGGAAATCAGCCTTCGGAGTTCTGAGCTCTGGGTGGTCATAAAAAGGTGGATTTGTGCTGAGCATCAGACTTTCTGCAGACCCTACACATGTTGGAACTTTATCATAGAAATAAAAAACAGTCCCTGTCTGCAAAAAGAGGTCAAGTGTTAGTTTAGCAAACTAGTTAGTACCAGCCAGTAGGCCTAGACAGTACAAAGGACCTAAAGGCTTTGATTCCCAGCACAAATCACCATGCTCGGTGCTGGGAATATAACTGTGAACATGACACAACCTGCCTCAAAAAAGTCTATTCACAATTAAGTAAACAGGCAATTACAGAATGGTGAGAGCTGATGAAAGAGAAAAATGAGGTTGGTGAGAGAGAAGATCCAGTTGTTAGAGTATTTTAAGGGTCAGGCTCCAGTATTATAGGTGGGGTGATGGTTAGAAATGGTAGAATTCCCAATGAAAAAAAGATAGCTGTTTACTTTATGCACATAAATAATTCAAATATATTTCAGTCCGAAGTGAATTATTAGCATTGTAAGTCTATATTTAGCTATGTATGTGTAAGAATGAGTTCTCTCTTGTGTTCCTCAGTAATATTAATTGCTACCATGTCTTTCTCTTTCACAACTGAGGATCATCAAATTCCAGGCTCTTTTTTAAAAATCAGGTGTTTGCTTTTGTATATAATTCTGCATAATCACATGCACCAAAAAAAAATCAAACACAGCCTCTGAAATGGTAAGCCTTCATCCTGCTGTGACACACTAAAGTCAGTGCCTTTACTTGAGAATCTCAACTGATGTCACATTTTTTATTAATCAAAACTAAATTTTTGTCTTTGCCTTCAAGTGAACAAGTTCTCAATTTTTCATATGTAGACGATCAGTGTGTAATTAATTCCAAAAAATTGGCCCAAAAATCTCTGGCTGTGCCAATTCTATGACCAGCCACAGAGTGGATAGTATTGAGTTATTGGGACATACAAGATTGTAAACTACCAGACCCTATGTACTTGAATTAAGTATGTATTATAAGTCTGTATGTGTATTCTCACAGGAGACTGTAAAATGTGGGCATGCTTTCAATTCATGAAGTCTGGGATTTATGTAGACACATAGGTCAGGAGTTTATTATGCTGAAAATCATAAGTGTTTTGTTTTGCTTTTTAAAATGAAGTGAACGAAGCATGTTGAAAGATAAATGTGTGACACATTTTGATTATGCTTTTATTTCTATTAAAGAGTAAATATTACTGCTGAGTAACCAGCCATGCTAAGTATCATGATATTAAAACTGAAGTAGTTTGTAAGCTGATAGCCCCTTCTTTCCTCTGGGTTTAAGTTTGTTATTAATCAAAACGTTGGACTTGTTTAGTGCAGTGGTGTACGAAGCAAACAGTTGAAACAGACAGTTACTTTAATTTATGGCTGTCTGTTTTTTCAGATTTGTAGGAAAATCTGTTTCTTTTTGTGGACTTTGTGCTGTTGTTCACATGTCTAGTTTTCATTTCTTATACCAGAGCCAACTAAATCCAATAGCTGCAAGATTCCTTTATGACCTAGAGAGGAGGAAGGTACCTTTTTGTTTTTAATTGACATATGATGGTAAAGCCATTTTTGTAACTTGGATTTTCCCAATAGAAATGGGTATTACCAAAAAAAAATAATAATTTGGAGCACAAAAGGGACAATTTTTAAAATAAAAGAATGTGTATATGGGAAGGTATTAATAAGATATTCCAAGATGGTGGCTTTGTTGTTTATTGTCAATATAAACATACTTGAGAAAATTTTAGAGTCGCCACTCTTTTAAACTTGGTACTCAACAGTGGTAATGTACATACTATTTCTAAAGAGCACTCTTGGTGGGGAATGCAGCACACATTATAAGAAGTGCCAAAGAAAAAGACGACCTCTCAATATATAAAATAAAAGGCTTGGTTTCTTACTTAAATAAAGAGGAGCTGTTCTCCTATGCACAGTTTTTCTGAGCAAAGCAAATTGAAAATCTGATAGAGTTTTGGAGTCAGGGATCGTTTTGAGGTTGACATCAGCCTAAGGAGCAGCATTATTGAAGAGACTGGTTGTCTTTCTGATTCTGAAGCATGTTTACTGGAGTGAATCCACTACTCATCAGCCCCCTTTCAAAATCATGAGGCTGTCTGTCCCTGATGAGTTCTCTTTCAAAGGTGTATTTACTAAGTCAGTTGTCACTGATCTTTTAGGCTTAGGTGAGTCATCATTAATTAATTAAATTCAGTTTGGTTCTAGTGGTCACTTGTTACCATGGCTATGGAACTAGCAGCCTTTTTCTAGGGGTGGGGAGTTGCTTTATTCTATTACTTAAACATGATAGAACACTGAAGGCTCAAGAAAATCAGACTCAAAAGAATCCATTTAAATAAACAGTGATCCCATGATGTATTTTCTAAATAAGGATGCTTACTAAAACAATGTAAGTATAAAAAAGTCAGTTCATATACTGGGATCAGTTGTGAAATTTTATATAATAATGCATTATTAATAATCATATATAGAAATGTGAGGCGAACGTGATAACCGCTACACTACGGAAACCGGGATTCATATATAGAAATGTGAATGTGATTTATCTTATTTGGTAAATTAAAATAGACTGCATCATCCATCTAATCCGTTGTATTCACTGCATTCCAATTAGCTTTTCTGAAATAGAAGGGGGTGAGAATGATAATAGGACTCAACTTGGTAGCCCTGGTGAACAGTAGCTACTAAACCCTTAGTGATATAGTATCACCAATATTGTAACTTTTCACTTCCTTCCCCAAATCTTCCTCGGATTCTTTAGAATCTGATTAGATCCATAGGATTTTGTCACACAAGTTTATTTCACTCAGTATTTACACCATCACAGTGGGAAAAAAGGTGGGGGACTCCTGTTAGTACCTGCTACTTAAAGCTCTGCTTACGTAGAGGAAAAAAAATTAATGTAATATTTGGTTTCATCTGGAAGTTGCAACTGACATATGGGGAGTGTTAATCCTTTAGGCAATTTAGCCCTATCTGCTGTGATAAAAGAAAAGTGGTAGACATGCCTATTTTCTGTTTTGAAAATTGCTTAAGTAATGGGAAAAGCTTTAATAGTTTTGTTTATATATAAAAATTGGACTTTGCTCTTTCTAAATGTATTCAACTCTTCTGAAAGTCCAACTCTTGACTTCCTTATTTATTCCTGACACCTCCTAATGGGACAGAGCTAATTGCTTACATATTTCTCTGCTACTAACGATAGCCAGCTTATGACCACTTATGATTCAAGCACATGTTGATACCTTAAGACCAGTAAGTATTTGATAAAATAGGAAGGCAGGATAGCTAGACATGTAATCAACAGAAAGAGGAGGAAATTAGTTCATGAAGCTAAGCCAAAAGCTTAGTTTTCAGTTTCCCTTTAAAAAAAAAAAAAATTGAACCCAGCAACTTCTCAAAAAGGGAGTCATAACACCATTTGAACATCACTTTAAAATTTTCTTAACACATTCCCTACTCTTGACCACTCAACTACTAAAAACAAACAAACAAAAAAAGTCAGATAGAACTGGTTTATTTTCAGAAGTTTTGCTCTGCAATCTGGCTCATTCTTGGCTAAGTGTGCTCTTTAAAAGAAGCTGGAAGAATGTTCTCTGGGTATAGTTTAAGGAATACTTCTGAGTAGAACTCCTCTAACCTCCCTTCAGGGAAGGAACCTGAAGGGAAGTATGAGGTAAAGAGACTCATTACTAGAAATACAAACCAACAGAACAAACCCCAGACATGTTTTTCAAATTTAAGTGTTTTCTGAGAAGTTAGTTTCCATGTGGTATGAGCACCAGCATACAATAAACTCATCTTGGTGCTCTGTACCCGTTTGGTTCATTATGCCAAGGAGCGTGTAGTATAGAATTTCTGCTTTCAGTTCTCCTGCCAAAATCACTGAACCGTCTCTCCCCTCTTTAGGATGTCGCATGTACTTCAGTTTGAGGATAAAACCAGAAAAGTGAAAGATGCAAGCATGCAAGACTCAGATACATTTGAAATCTATGATCCTCGGAACCCAGTGAATAAAAGAAGAAGGGAAGAAAGCAAAAAGCTGATGAGAGAGAAGAAAGAAAGAAGATAAAATGAGAATAATGATAACCAGAACTCGTTGGAAATGTGCCTGCTGTAAATGGCCCTCAAACAGCCATTGTTCCCAACAGCATCACTTAAGGGTGTGAAAAGAAGTATTTTTGAACCTGTTGTCTGGTTTTGAAAAACTATTATCTTACTATGTGAATTGTGGAATGACATAAGCAAATACTTTTTGTTAGTGCTACATGTTTTGTTTCTTTTCTTCCTAATTGACCTTTTGTATTTCTAAACCCGAAATAAAATCACTTTCTTTCCAGTTTACATGTTAGCCATTTACAGACTGTAAGCCTGTTTGTGTGTTTTACCCTAAAATATATAAAGAATTCATTTTCAAGATTTCTTTAAGACAATCTTGCAGGAAGAACACTTGAGGAAAACCTCCCTGGCATTCTATTAGCACCGTACTTACTTTGGAATATAATTTAAAAATTAATATAAAAATTTACGTTGTATGTTTTTTGTATAGATAATATAAAAATAGTCAAATGAGTAAGACTCAATAGCCTCATGTCTTAAATCTTGACGAACACCCAGGTGGATGTTCACATTTGCTTTGAGGGTTTCATGGATATGGTCAAAATACTATCAAACTATGCAGCATCAGCCAAGCCCATGGTTCCCACAATGGGGAGATACCACTGCTGCCCCCTCCTGCCCACCAGCTGCAGAACTCATTAAGAATTTAGTTTCTGATGGTGATCAGTATACAGGTTATTTAGTATGGATGTCTATATTTTGTCTGTTGTTTCTAGATTCTGAAAGCTAAAATTATACCACCAGCTAACTTTTAGTTGCTGAATAAACCTCACCCAGCCCATCTTTTCACATAGGCTCTCTAGTTCACCTTTCAAATGTAATCCATTAGTCTCTCTAGAGTACTGTTCTCAAAATGTAGTCCCAGACACTACACTACAGCAACTGAAACGTCTGAGTGACTTGTTAAAAATGCAAATTGTTGCCATACTACTGGCCCGCCAACCCCTGGCAGACTACTGAATCAGAATCTTTGAGCCTAGAGGACTTGTTAAACAGATTGCTGGCCTCACTGCCAGTGATTTGATCTTTGGCAATAGTTAGCGAAGCTGATCCAAAAATATGAATCCTAGGTCTGTGCCCTAGGGAAATTCTTACACATTGTTTAGAGGTTTCTACTAAATATTTATAGAAGCATAAAGCAAAGAATGGAAAAATAAGTAGTTATATATCCATGCTATAAAATACGTTGGAGTGGTAAAAATCAGTAATCAGAACTAGAGGTGTTAGCACATCTTAATGTGGGAAAAAGGAAACCATCTATATAAAAATTTAAAATACAAACAGCATGCTGTGTTTATGGATGCACATAGCAAAATATAAAACATTAAAACAATGTATACCTCTGAAGAGATAAAATGAATACACCAGTGGCTTCACTTACATTTATAATATTTTACTTCTCAAGGCAGATGGGTGGGTACTCAGTCCTTATATTATTCTCTATCCATTTTGGTATATTTGAAACTGCTTATAATTTTTCTTCATGATCATATCTAGAAGCTGAGGTGAAAGGATGAAAGGACTCCCAGTACTAACAAAAACTTTTTTATTTTGCTTTAGTAAGTAGGAGAGGGTTTTAAAAAGAGATATGATAGAGGTTTCTGGGTAAATGTCAACCCACTCAAAGTGGGGTGATCAAAGCCAACAAAAAATTCAATTTAGGGGCCTCTACGGTGGCGCAATGGGTTAAGCAACACACTGTAAGACAACCCACAGCCACTGCAGCACAAGTTCAATCCCTGCTGCCTGCCAGGGAGGTGACCCACATGGAGCAGGAGACCTCTCCTGCCTTGCCCGCTGCTTCCCTCAGCAATGTGTTTCAGTCAGTCTGCCTGTTCTGTGCCTCACTGTCTCTAGTGGATCCACTCACCTCCCATATCTTTGGCCTGTACCCCAGTGCTTGTATATATAAATAAATCTTTTTTTTAAAAAAAGTTGATTTAGAAGTTTACTTTATCCTCAGCAAAAGTTGAAATAAAAATTATATTATAGTTACAAAGCAAATTTTATTTTCCAGACTCACAGTCTGTTGTTATTATGAAACGTATTACCATCGATCAGATCTGTTTGTACTAAGTACCCGACTGGTTTCTCTACCACTCCCTCCTCAAATGTGTCTGTCTACCTTTTACCAGGTTGGTATGATCCCAAGAACAGAGGAACTGCTACCTCCAAGACACAAACCAGAAGAATAATGCTTACGGGTTTTAAAAGCTAACTGAATAACAAAATTAAACCTCAGGTTTTATAGTTGAATGCTCCTATCCGACTTTAATCACAAGGGAGAAAAACGTAAAATTCCACAGAAGTTAGAATATTATCATAATAATCTTATCATGGTAATAAAATTTACTTTCCACTTAATAGCAATAACAAATTTTAGAAAGCACACAAATATATTACTTGTTAATACAGTATTAAATGTCCTTATGGTCATCTTTGCAAATGTCATATGAATGGGCTTGGGCCATAGGAACTGCAAAAACCAGTTCAAAAACAAAAAATGAAAGCTATCCAAAATGAAAGATGTCCAAAAGTTAACCTTCATATTTAATTCTAATTTTATATTTGTGGTTATTTTTCTTTTATGTGTCATGCCCAAAGAGTATTATCCTGCAACAGTGAAGTCTGTTAGCATTCTTGTTTATTGCCCATGACAATGCTACACATTCTAGATGGCAAAGAAATGCAACTCCTGGTAATACTTATCTTCTGACAAGTTTTTCACTTTGTTTTGTTTTGTTTTGACTTTGAAGCTTTAGCATGGTACAAGTTAAAACTAGCCCTATACCAACCATGTCTCAATTTTTCTCAATGGAGAATTGAATGAATACAGATTTTCTAAAATTTTTAATGGTATCATACCAAAACACACATTGTCACATGTTCACAGCTCTCTGTATCCTCAGAGACCACAGTCAGTAATACATCTGCTACATCTAAAAATGGGGACACTCTAGAACAAGGTCATTTAAAAGTGTGAGGAGATGAATGGTTTGCTG
This sequence comes from Galemys pyrenaicus, assembly GCA_019455555.1. Classification (NCBI taxonomy): domain Eukaryota; kingdom Metazoa; phylum Chordata; class Mammalia; order Eulipotyphla; family Talpidae; genus Galemys; species Galemys pyrenaicus. Next base: position 5,749,035 of record JAGFMF010011684.1, read on the forward strand.
CTGTTGTTTTTAGAACAAGTTCAATAAACTATGGTGTCCTTATCAAACTGTCACTACCAAGTTTCTTGATAGGATCTGACGTGTGAGGTACATAAACCTGTTCTATTGTATCAGTGTGGCCTGTATGGACAAGGTTAGATAAATGCAGAATATTGCCCAAACATGCTGTTTAATCTTGGTGATAACAAGAAAGAAAATGGAAGTGTGAAGTGAGTTACCATTGAGGGTTGTATCAGTTTAAGCAATTTGTATGTACTGGGTGTAGAGAAGTTAAGAGGGGTTACATTCTTTAACACTGTCATTCACACACACACAAAAAAAAAGGTCAGGTCTGGTTTCTCTGTCTTTGCTCTGTTGCAGTGACTACATAGTTTATCAGGTAACTTATGCTTACTAGAAAGCAGGAGGTTTCCCTGTGTATTGCATATTTGATCTCCTTTCTTTTTTAGCTTGGAATGAAGAAAAGTGAAGTGGGAACTGCATTTTAGAGAAATCCTTTCTAATAAACATTTGATGAAACTTGAATTCCAAAAGAAGCAAAATGCCAAATCTCACTAAGGAGTGCCACAATGTTAGAGAGAATACTTGTTTCTTCCCCAGAATCCTCCTCCCCAAAGTTGTACATGAATATCTTTGTCACAGGTACTAAGAGTTTCATAAATCCCCATGAAGAGCTGTTTTCAGAGGTATGCAGTAAACTGTCTCCCTAAGGGAAAAAAAATAAACAAAAACAAAAACAGAAAGAAAGAAAAGTCCTAATTTGCAGACTTCACTGATTTCTATTATATAAATACTCCCAGCATTGCTAATTTCAAGCCACCAGAGATAGCTGCAATATGAAACTGGTTATATTCCCCAGTTTAGTTGCTAGCTACAGGCTTATATATTAACTGGTACTAAAGAACTCATAGAACTCATAAAGGTTTTTGACCTTTTTCTAAGATCACAATCTTAATGCCTTTTTCTGTGAATACATCATATAATCTGGTCAAGTGAAAAGTTCCAGCAAACCTACATCCTATGTTTTTACCTTAGGTTGTATCCTAAATTCTCTTGATGGAGTTGTCCAAAGTCACTTAGCTGCCCTCTGCTTACTTTTTTTGTCTTAATCATTTGTTCAATTCAAGAAGCAACTAAATATCACAGGGGAAAAGGAAGGGGAGGAAGGAAGGAAATGTAATTATAGTTCTATAAATTATTTCCTACAAGTGATAATGCACAAATTCACCAATGTTCTTTTTTAAAGGGAGAGATTTTGCATTAGGGATGGAGAGAAAAGAAGATTGGCCTCTCTCTAAATGAAATGTAGGAATCTGGTCTCCTGTATCTGCTGGGAATAACTCTTGTAAGGTTAGATCATGGTATTAATTTATGCTACTTGATGTGAAAAAACATCTTCTAGAGGTTTTTTCAGAGCACAAGTCAAAAAGAATATTCTTGGGATTTTAGAAAGTTATTATTTTCTCATACCAAAAATGATATCATTGCTTAAGTTCTGGCAATTTTTAATAGTCAAGATAATTTAAAAGTAGGAAACTTTTAAGTGATTTTTCCATTTATTTCATTTTCATAAATTTAATCCAGTTGGAGCTTTATTGTAATATTCAAATGCTTTAGTGACCCTTGAAATGAAGGGTGCAATGTACAGAAAATAAATGGCTTAAGTATATGTTCAAAATGATTAGGTCTTGGTAGTTCAGGATTTTTGAGTTTTCTCTTTTTTTGTGCGAAATATTTGCAATTTTGGGGAAATGGGATAAGAGGAATGTGATCATTTCATATTTTATCTCTATTTTGAAGTTATATTACTGGTGTAAAGGAACAGACTAAGAGTGGGTACTCTCCAAGCAGTAAAAAAATTCAAGTTATTTTTTAAATTAACTGAGAAAAGTTACACATGATATTATTATGAGGCTTACATCCATTCAGAGTGAAAGTTCATAGTGTCTATCATGTAGATTTCATGTCCTATTGAAGCTGACAAGTCCAAAACAGTTCTCATCTACACTTTCTTGCCTATTGAAGCTGACTTCAAGGACACTTTCCCCATCTCCCTTCTAGGCAATGCCATCTTTCCAGCTGCTCACGCCAAATAGTTTAAATGCCTGTCCTTATCTCACACCCGACATCCAGTGTGTCATATTCTTCTGGCTCTATCGTCAAACTATATCCAGAATTTCACCATTATTTAAGACTTCCCTCTGCTACCACTGATCAAAAGAATCAGCTTTCTTGCAGACTGCTAATGAGTCCCATAACTAGTCTTCCAGCTTTCACCCTTATTTCCCTATAAGTTATTATTAACATATTAGCCAAATGAGACCTTGTAAAACATGGATTATATTGTCATATTATTTGTTTTGAAACCTTTCAATGTCCTCCTCCACCCCCACCCCTCATTTCATTCTAAGTAAAAGCCCTATGTCCTTACAATGGCCTCTGGGACTCTAGAGCACTGTCATCTCTTCCCCTCAATCACTACCTCCTATCTTACCATCCTCCCCTCTCTCACTCTGCGCAGCCACACTATTCTTCCTGTTCTTCATCAAATGAGGCAGGTGCAGTTCAACTCAGGCACTTTGCGCTGGCCAGTGCCTCTGTCTGCAAGTCCCCATGTGTCCGAATGAATGACTCCTTCAGTTTCTTTGTTCTGCTTAAATGGTGCTTTTTGCATGAGCTTGCAATAACCCCTCTGCTTAAAATTGCAACCCATCTCCTCCCCACATACTCAGTCTCTGTCAGCCACTCTCCGGTGATATATTCAATAGCACTATAAGCTTTACTAACTTATTAAACTTTTACAAACAACCCTGTGAAATAGGGGCACTCGTTACTATTTTACAGATGAGGAAAATGAGCCTGAGGGAGATTATTTATTAAGTAAATAAACTGCCCAGAATGCCACCTATGTCAGTTTTGTTACTATTATACCAGTGCCTAGAATCATGCCTGACAAATACTAAACACTTTTTAAAATAAATAAATACTTTTTTTAAAGTAATTATTATAGGGCCTCCCTGGTGGCGCAAGGGGTTGAACACCGAACCTGTGGTGCCTCCACAGTCACTGCAGTATGGGTTGGATCCCGGCCAGGGAGGGGACCCACATGGCACAGCAGACCTCTCCTGCCCCGTCCACTGCTCCCCTCGGCAGCGTATTTCTATAGATCTGCCTGTCCTGCTCCCCACTGTCTCTGTTGAATCCTCTCACCTCCCGTGACTCTGGCCTGTACCCAGCTCTTCTATGCATAAGCAAAATCTCTTTTAAAAAGTAAAGTAACTATTATAGGGTAATTCTGTATTCCATAGTTTAATGTCACCATCATTTCATAAAGTCAGGAAATTTTTATACTAAAATGTCAGAGACAGCTCTAACATTGGCATAAATTTAGTTTTAGGAAAACCTCATTATTTAGTCCTTTTTTCACCTTAAAAAATGACACAGATCCACAGAGCAGTTTGGAGGAATCACTGGTCTTTAGGAAGACACATTTTTACCTCTAGTGCTTCCTTGAGTACTTTTTATAGAAAGCAATATTCTAATTCCTAAGACTTCAAAGAACTAAGTGCCAACACGTAATATGTCGAAAGCAAAGCTGGAAGACTTCAGATCTGCAACTGATTTAACAGGCAAACCATACAACCTCTCAACCTGCCTTCTGCTCTCTTACATGGGAGCAACAGCTGCCTCATCTACAGACTTGTCGCCATCAAAAAATATATATATATAGACAAGAAAACCAAGCTTTTACACAGCTTGTAATGATAAGAGCTAAAATTTAGTGGATATTTACTTTATGCCAGATACTCTTCCAAGTGCTTTATCTGTTTTAATTCTTTCAATCCTTATAAACATCTCTATGAAGTAGGCTCTATTATCTATTATACAAATGGGGAGGAGGCTTGAGGCTTAGAGCACTAAATAACGTGTCCAGGTCATACAGTAAGCAGAGGAGCTGGAATTCAAACTGAGATTGACATCCAGAGCTTCTGCGCAGGACCACTAGACCACCATACCTCTCACTACACAGGCCAGATTGTTTTATGGTACGTCTTATATTTGCCTAACGTGTACATCACCTCATGGGCTAGCGAGGGAGGACAAGACTCAAAAATGAAACAGTGATTTCAGTTGAATAAAATTATATTTGTAACAACTAAGTAAAGGAGAGAATGAACTAAGAGATTTGTTTAGTGGATTTATCTAGAACTACTTCCTGGCAGAGGAAATTTTGACCATAATTTGGAAGGAAGGGAGAACATGGCATCAAGGAGACAGGTCAAGTTCCAGGTGGAGAGAACGTTGTGCAGACAAGCTATTAAGACGAATGTAGGAGACAGCATTGTGTCTACACGATGCCAAAACATCTGGTCCATTCAGTTGAAAAAAACCTCCTTCAATGTAGTGAATTTCTTCAGTCAATCCAGATGTTTGGCGTCTTGTAGACAAAACATCCAGATGATTAACTGAAGATTTGACAGAGTTGACTGGATTAACCAGATGTTGTAGCATTGTATAGACATAGTGTCAGGACGTTTGCTTGGCTGGAGTGGAGTCCAGCTGTAAAGAAGATAATGGCCGAGGCAATGAGAGGGGACTTTGGAGCAGAGACCCTGGAACGTGGATTATATGCAATTGAGAACTGCTGCAGGAGCAGTGTGATGGAAATGATGCTTAAGAAGGGGATTCTAACAACTGTGAAGAAAAAAGTGGTGAGAGGAAAAGTTGTAGACAGGAAAGAGGATGTTAGGAGAGTGCAGGTGTGTGTGAGGTAATTAGAGCCTGGATCAGAATCGAGCTTGGGAAAGCAACAGGAAAGAGCGGATCTGAAAAACATTATAGAAAAAGAACAGGAAGTCATGATGCACTAGACAAGGGAGTGAAACCGCACATCATCCCAAGACTGGAAGCACTGAGGCTGGGAAAGCAGCTGCCGTCAGTCTCACCACAGTAGTAAACCAACATGGAATCCCAGAGAGACCTCTCCCCTTAGCCTCCCCCCCTGTGGACTCCTATCCATAGGCCACAGCCAGGCCCACAGGCAGAGAGACTTTGGGAACCACAACCATAAGTCTTACTTATGCTTTCCTCATCATTATAGAGGCACATTAACTGATTTCCCTTCAAGTTTAATTTCAAGGTCAAGAATGATAGATACAGCTTGTTGGGTAGACACAATGCAGTGCATGTCAAATGACAATATTTAAATGACATTGCTTTTATGCAGCATATAATATAAAATATAATGTATAGCAGTATGAGTGAGATTGTGAGTGATTACACGGTACTTACATTACCTAACAGATAACATTTAAAAAGTCTGGGCCTCCCTGGTGGCACAGCGAGTTGAGCACCGTACTGTGAAGCGTCCGCAAACAGTAGCACTATCCTGGGCCAGAGAAGGGACCCACATAGCACAGCAGACCTCTCCTGTCTCTCCCACTGCTCCCCTTAGCGGTGTATGTCAGTCAATCTGCCTGTTCTGCTCCCCACTCATCTCTGGTGAATCCTCTCACCCCCCGCAACTCTGGCCTGTACCCCAGCTCTTGTATGCATAAATAAATAAATCTTAAAAAAATAATATAAGAAATAAAAAGCCTGTCTAACAGGCAAAAATTAATGACCAAATTCAATAATTTACAATACCTATTTGTTAATTCTCAATTTATGAAATCTTGGAATGTTCAATTCTTGGTTAGCTACCTTGCAGGATTTAAAATTCCAGCTAGCTTATTGATAGCAATCAACCATATTTTTGAAGTCACAAATTCCAATTTACTATGATTCAAACTATTAGTTGTATGATAATGCATTCCCACTTATAAAAAATATTCTAAATATTTCTGCAATTCATGGTTTTTCAAATTTTTTCAAACTTTCAAATGAAAAGTTTCAAATCTTTTCAGCCACAGGCTTTTCAGCCCACACCATCAGTTGTATGCTTTTTATAACAAACCCAGGTTTTCACCAACTACTTGTTTTCATTTTAACAGAGAAACTTCAACAGAGTTCAATCCCTTTTTTTTTTTTTTTTTTTTTTTGTGGTTTGGTACAAAATTGAGTATCAGTCTCTCTCTTTCTCTCTCCCTTATCTCTCTTTTCTCTTTACCTTTTCCCTTTCCCCTCACCAGAAAGACAACACAGAATGCAGAATCATAAATGTATTAATGTGTTTCAAAATCACTTGAAGAAGGTAGGGGTCAGGAAAGCATCAGTTATTCAGGCCTCAGAAATGACAAATCCATTAATTTGAGATAGGAGTCCAAGACTTTGTAGTTTGTCTGATTTTTAACCAGCTCTTCCAGCTAATTCTGATGCTTATTTTCTGAGAATCAGACTTAAACAGACACTGTTCCAAAACATAAAGTCAGAAATATTATCTTTTGGATTCTTGAATCCAAAATGGTAAAATAGATTTAATTTTTTTTTCTTATCCAAGAATCAATCCTTTAATGGTTTCTTTATTTAAGAAGCTCCTAGGTGAATTCACTGTGTTCTTTGATATGCAGAATTTTTCACAGAAACTGCTCAAGTCATGTACACTTATGCCATCAACCTGAGAAGTCGAGGACAAAATAGGACAAAATGTCTGTTCTCAATTCATATAGCACTGCCCACTACAGTCCTTCCTGAGCACAATGTTTACACGGTGGAGAAATATAATTAATGATAGTGGTAAGTCTATCTGGTGCGCCAAGGCTAAGTGAGTCACTTATTTATCAAACAGAAAAAAAAAACATTTGGGTTCCCTGAAACAATGGGTGATTTATCCAGTGTTAGAATATAACCTTCCCACAGCTATCATTTTATAAGAAATAGCCCAGAGTTACTAGAGAGCAAACACATTATTGAAAAAGTTAATCAGTGAAATGCCCCCATCACAACATCAAGATTAGAGTGTTTATTTTTTACATAGCATCTCGTCTCATGGGCACCTCTCTTCTGCCAGCACTAACAATACCTACAAGAAAGACTAGTGGACTTTTTTCTTCTGTTACAATGGTTCCATTTTCCTTAAACACAACTTATTCTCTTAAATTTTCCCCATGGACATAGAAAAGAAATCGGGAGAATTTTATCAAAGGCCCTTCAACACTAAGGGTATCACAATTGAAAACCAAATTTACTTTTAACATGTTTTGAATATTGCTTTTCAAACACAGCAAGGATTTCATAAGTAAATCCTGTAGGTTTGATTTAAGCCTTAATTCTTTCCACAGATCCATTCTCCTGCACTATCAGCAACAAATTGTTTAGAACAGAAAAACTTTTAGGAATTTTTATCACATATAAAGAACTTGCAGCCCAATACAGTTTAAAACAAAGACAAAGATTCATTTCTAGTGACTTCTTTCTTACCTCCCACATAAAATTATTGGTCTTCAATTCTTCCATCTTAACCATAATACTGATAATAGTAACAAACAAGTCAATTCATTTCATTGAGTCTACTGATTTATATAATTTATGGCATGGAATGTCTTTTGAGCATTCTATTCCAGTCCTCCTCCCCACAGGGCCACAGTGAGCCCATATAATGTCTTTGTGTGAATTAGAAAAGGCAGCTCTTTGCCAAGACACTTTACTTCCAACTGTCAGAAAACGGTGATAATACAGATCTGTTTGACAACACTTTACAACATCTACAAGAAAAATTGTCATAACAAATATCGAATCTGGGCCTCCCTGGTGGCACAAGAGGTTAAGTACCACACTATGAAGCATCCACAGCTACTGCAGCTCAAGCTTGATCCCTCGCCAGGGAGGGGACCCACATGGCACAGCAGAACGCTCCTGCCTCCCTCCCGCTGCTTCCCTCAGCAGTGTACTTCAATCGATCTTCCTGTTCTGCTCCCCACTCTGTCTCTGATGAATCTTCTCACTCCCCCCCACACACACACCTCTGACCCACACCCCAGTTCTTGTACGCATAAATAAATAAAATAAATCTATGTGGCATCGGACTTAACTCATGTCCCTTCACTGCATTACCTTGTGCAGTGCTCAGGGCACAGCTGTGTATGACTGCTCTTCCCCTCACTCCCTTCACCACTGGCCTTCTCCAGCTGTTAGCAGGTCCAACCATTCCTTACAATCCTATTGAAATGCTATAAACTATTCTCTAAAAAAATCACTCAAGATGTACTTCCTGACACGTCCAAATCTATCCTCTTGGAAATGTCTCCTCCCACTTTTAATCCTAACTCTCTTTCTACCCACTTTGCCAGTAATTATTGTTCTGCCCCTGTTTTCAGAGGATTCTAGTTCTGAGGAATATGCGCAACACTTCCTGAGAAAAAAAGGCCTTGGAGCCAAGTCATTTTTTAGCAGGTGGGGTTAAAAGTGCTGCTTGTCCCATATGACCTAGTCCTTGCCACTTCACTATTTCCTAAGGCAAATATCCCAATCAAATGCTTGTCTTTCTGTAAACTTGGGGCACAGTCTTCTAGATTTAATGACAGCAATCTGTAACTTGGCTCATATGCTGCTCCATCTAAGTTGCAGAAGACCCTTGGCTTATTCATGAAAAAGATCTGGAAGTTCAGACTCCACTGTAACCAAAAAGATTTCAGAGAATCACTATGAAGGACCACAAACTTCTGTCTCTGGCCCTCAACCTCTGTAGCACTCTGAGGAAAACAGTTCTTCACCAAGCCTATAATTACGGTCACCCAGGAAGACAAAGAACATAAACATTCTTCCCAGTCTTGTGAACTACATGAGTAGCTAAGGTCTCTCTCCATTGCCTGGTGATAATCCCAAGTTTAAGAATGAGGTCTTCATGACCTACTGGGCCAGAAGATGATCAAGTACCCAGATGACATTCTGGTATAGTCCAATAGTCCATGACCTCCTTCCAGCTCTGTAAGTCTAACATGGAACACGTATTTAGTACTTTGCTTCAAAGAAAACCTCTCTGCAAGGTTTAATAATTTGCTAGAATGGAGATATCTCTCTCTCTCTCTCTCTCCTTAAAATACTCAAGAGAGACTAATTTCAAGATCTGTGTTACCCAAAGTAGTATTTCAGCACCTAAATGCTTATACGTTTTGCATTATATCCTACATTATCCTTATTGTTTGTGAGTAAAACATACCTCAATTGGGGGAAGGAGCAATACTTTGCTTTATTTTTCTATAAGTGCACTTTTCTCCCATCTTCTTATATGATGGAAATGATTAAACACTGACTTAAAAATGTTCAAGTATCTTCAACAACCAAGTGGGATTTTGCCCTTCTCAGCAATTGGGGCACAGGGGGGAATTTCCCATCCCATCTGGGTTCTTCTAAGGCTAGACAGACGGTCAAATTAACATCAGACAGATTAGTAGGAGAAAAAGCCAAAATTTAATAATATACGTATGGAGAATTTACATGGTTGTAAATTTTTAAGAATAATGGAGCAGACTGGAGATATTTACCCTGCGTTTAGGGACCTGGGTCATCAAGGGAAAGGAATGGTGGGGGGCACTTGACATGACAACCAAGAAGGGGGTGACATCATCTGAGAGTAAAAATGAGATTCTCAGACAAAGAGGACATATTCAATTATAAACTTACACTTGATGATAACCCCTCTTCTTCTAAGTCATAGAAGGGGGAGAAGTGTTTGCTTCTTAGATTAGGAAAAGAGGGCAAAGGACAAAAATCTCCAAAGGCCTTGACAACTCTTAAATAATCTGCATTTTTTAAGTAATAGTAATAGACTTTGAGAGGCTCACAGAGTCTTTACTGAAATTTACTTCATAAGTATCAAATGACTTACTGAGCATATATTTAGAAAAGCCTATTTGAACCTTTTGGGGAGACTAACTACACACAGACAATTAGGGACAAAATTGGCATTTACATAGCTATCCAAAATTACTATAAGGCTAAAAGATAACCTTGATTGTCACTGACCTAATATGAGAAAACTGCTTCTAAGATAGGACAACTTAGATGCTTCAGAATCTGTTGAAAAGTGGTCAACAGAAAAAAAAAAACTTCAATTCCTGGTTTCCTTGCCTGAAGAGCCCCCATAAGGCAGATGCTATAAAAGACACAATTCCATCTTCCAGAGTGAATATTCACTGGTTTACTTTTCCAGCCAGCAGTCTGGAAGAAGCCAACAGGCAATGGAGCCATTCGGTAATGTCCTTCCCACTGCCAAGATGGATTCATGCTGGAAGATTTTACAACTGGTGAGTAATCAGTAGTGCTTACAGACCCTCCAGGATCCCTAAGGTGTGATTATTTTCTTACGTAGATTTCTGTCATCGTCCTCCAAAGGGTACTTTGTCATTTCCTTAATCTTCCCTTACTGGATGATCAAGTTCATATTACATGGGTAACATGGTTTCCAAGTCATTGCCCCAATTTCCTTCTCAAACCATGTTGGTGAGTATTTTAGAGATACTGCAAAAACGAGGGCTACCCTAACAAAATTATACTAACTTCCTTTTAAATGATTCGGGAAAGATATGTATAGTTAGTAAATTAAAATTTAGTACCTAATCATCGCCTAAATCCACTGACTTGGTTTATTATGTCCCTATTCAATCCTCGGTTGATCTTAGGATGTCATGGATCTACTAAGCTCTCAGACTACAAATGACCAAACTGAACAAAAACGTTAAATGTCAGATGTGATTCTTCAAATCAATTGCTCTTTACATCTTTTAGTATTGACTAGCATTTGTTCTCTAAGCTTCTCTTATCACTTCAGCTCTCCAACTTGTATTTAACTCCATTCTGGGGTTAAACAGGCCTTTGAAATGAGAGGTGTGATATCAAAGTGTTCACACTCTGAAGTGAAACAGTCTTGTGTTCATGTGTTGTCTCTGCCAATAACTAGCTGTGAATCACTGATGATTTGCTTAAATTCTCTGAGTTTTCCTCATCAGTGAACATAGAGCTTACTTCAAAGGATTGCTGTAAGGATTAAATTGGATGACACTCAAAGAATTTAGCAAAGGGCTCAATAAATACTAATTATGACAACATTTGTTCTATATATTACTGTAATAAATATAGTAATATTTATTACTAACGTTGTCAATGATACAAAGTTTAACTAGCGCTAAACTAGTATAGAACTCTTGTCTACACTGTGAGTTCTAGGCACCTATAGCTCCTCTGAGCTGGCTGAGTTGGGAACAAGTGGGCGGATGTTTCATCTCTGAGTTTCAAGTCTGAAAGACAGCAAGGCTAGAATTTGAAAACCTGGGCCAAACATATACCCAGATGCACTGTGTGTGCCTAGGCTGAGTGCTGCCCTTAATTCATAGTAGCCCAAGTCATAAACCAAGGGGCCATGGCTAACATTATAATCCCTCAAGACACAGATGTCTACCCTACTCCCAGTCCTGGAAATCTGTATTTTTAAGCTTCCTGGGTAATTGTGATGATAACCCCAGTTTGAGAAGTTCTGATATTAGCAGCTACCAAACATTTCTCTCTGTTCCTCCCATGTCTTGGAACTGGATTATCTTTGTTGAACTACATAACAGATTGCTGCTGTTTCTCCTAAACCACAGTAACTCTGGTTACCATGAGCTCTAAACAGCTCACAGGGAATCAAACCTTACTCCCCTGCTCCAGGCACTTGGGTCCAAGAAACAGAGAAGACATGTTGAAGCCAAAGAAATATAATCAAAAGAGAACTGGGGTTGTAGAATCAGTAGCAGCAAGTGTGGAACAATGGCTGTGAGTTCAAAAGATTTAAACGCTTGAAACCCCAACAGTGATCAAAAGCAGATAAAGGACCTTCTCTCTGCCAAGGCAATCTAACGCGAGGCAGCACTGACTGTACTGGTGGAGTTCATAAAGCAACCCTAGTGAGACCTTTGTTTTGTAAGCGAAAAGGGGGAAAGGAAGAAAACAGAAAGATTGTGACAAGCCTTGATGTGATTAAAACAATTCCGCGGGGCAATTTAAGACTGTTGGTATTTCTGAGAGGTGCCAACTCGACTTACCAAATTAGGACCCAAACTCTAGCTCTATCTCCATTCACTTCCAGATTCCAAGTACTTCCCTACCCTCCCTGCCCACTGGACCAAAGCCCACTGGGCTACAGGGTCACTGCTTAACATTTGTCTAATAACCTAGACAACAAGCCCAGGAAGGGGGAGCTAGGGCCCTGAGCTGCAGGGACTCTGCCGGAGCTCCTTGGAGACTAACCATGACACCAGTTGAGTCCAAGGCTCTAGTGTGAGAGGAAATGCAGTGAGGGCAAGATGGAGGTGTCTCTCATTCCATCTGCTCTTGGGCAGTCTTCCCAGTTCTCCCTTCTGAGCAGCGTCCAGCAGCTTCCCACTTAAAATTCTTCAAGCCAGGCTCTTGCTTTACCAGCCTAAGATATTGTCTGACCTCACCCAAAATTCAGCTTAGAAGATTTTACAAAGTATATTTATATTCATCAGACCAACACTTACGGTCTTCTACCCTGCAGATCTTTATACCTCAGACCCTCCTGGGCTCCTCCTGATCACTATCTTTTCTTTTCAAGGGCGCTAACAGCTTTCACCTAAGTTCTCTCCTGAGATCAGTGTGAGGACTTTCTCCAAAGAAAATTGATGGCATTCAAGGTTCACAACCACTCAGAGAGACTCCCCAGGAATTAGCAACCCTATTAGGAAATGCTGCTGCACAGTGTATTTGTGTTTTCCCTGCTGTGGCTCCCCTCAAGAGTTCCAGAGAACATTGGCTTCCAGAAGGGCTCTGGGTCCTGCTCTCCTCCAGCAGCTGAGCGGGAGAGCCTCCCAGCTACTTCCCAAAGCCGCAGATGGCAGTGTGCTAACGGGAGGAAATCGTTAAAACAATTTTAATAAAAATTAAATCATAATATGTGACTCTAATACAGATCTCATTAAAACAGACGTCTGTAAAACCCTGTACTTTAAAAATCAGTACAACGGCCTCTTTCTCTAAGTGTCTTCCAATTATGGTCCAAGATCTAATTTACCCTTTTTGGCTCTGGTACTGGAACAGATCTCGGCCAAACAATTGTCTCACCACTGTGATGATAGTCATCTTTAAGAGCATTCTGGATTCGAGACCATTCACAGTCGCAGTATGGATTGAACCCGCCCTGGGCAGGAGTGAAGCCAGCACCGCTAGCAGGTGGTGGGTCATGGGGGTGGGGAGGGGGGGAGCCTCCAGGCAAGCATGTGGGGGCAGCCTCGTGGGAGTGGTCTGAGATCACGATCTTGTCATGTGCCCTGTGGTCTTAATCCGACCCGAGTTCTTTTCAGGATTTAGTTCTGACCTCATGATTAACTAGCACTTTCTGGTTTTCTTGGAGTGACATCATCCATGCTCAGTGATGACAGAGGCCTCTGAAGGTTCCATTCAGAGCAGGGTCCAGGGTCCCGGCAGTTGTCCTTTGGACCCGCCCCGCCCACATGGCCTTGGCCAAATCTGCCCGCTACTGCTGGAGCTCTGAGTGCCTGGGTCCCAGTGCCTATGTTGTTTATTTTATTATTATTATTATTATTATTATTACTGCTTTTGTCATTGTTCAGTGTTTTCTTTCCTTTCCCCCTCAAAATTATAAAGCACACTTTCTTTTTCCCCCTCAAAATTATAAAGCACACTTGTTTACAAGTTGGAAATTTATAGAGAAAATTCTGGTCTCAATTGCTGTTGATTATCATGCATTTCTCTGTGTGTGTGTGTGTGTGTGTGGTTGTAAATATTGTTCAGTTGCAGGCATGTTATCTGTCTGGTATCTTTTTTAACTTAGTACTGTAGCAAATACATTGTCCATACTTTCGGCAAGCCTTGCTTTGGCGCTCATAAAGAGATCCCTTAGTGGATGTGCTGGATACTTAAATACTATTTCTATTTATAAACATCTTCCATGCTTCCAACTGTTGCTACTTTAGAGGTAGCAATACCCCATCCTTGTATCCTTCCCCATGTTTGTCTGGGGTGTCAGTTGCTGGAGCATATACAAAACCTAACTAAGAATTTCACCCCATATATGTTCAAGAGTGACAGAAACTTGAAAACTTCTCTTTCTATGTTGCTGATTGTGAAGCAATGAGGCAGGGGTGGAGGGGACCTGTTGTATAAAGCAACTAAGTGAGCTTTTGTGCCTCTGAAGTGGGAGGTCACAAACTACACTCTGTGACAGAGGCTGGTGGCAAAAGAGGATGCAGCTCCCACTCACGTGAGAAAAGAGAAGCCAAGAAGATAGTAAACTAGCACCTAAAGGGAAAAATCTCCTCACAAAGAAAAGTGACTAATGATTTTTAGACCATTGATGTCTAAGTTCAGTACTAATTTTTCTGGTTACTATATCAATATATTGTTTGAGGAGACTTTTCTTTCTTTTACAAAAAAGAAAAGGTCAGAGACACACAGGAGACAGATTGGGACCTGTCTGAAAGCACAGACCACAAAGAAAACATAGCACCACAAAGTTCATCTTCTTGTGATCTGTCCCTCTGGAAAGTTCCTATCTCTACTTTATGAAACACTGGTATAAAGATTGTGTGAAGTTCTAGACAACTAGAATACGTGAGCCCATTAGCTACAACATCTCTACAAGCCTACTTCTTGTCATCTCCCACAAGTCACCAGACTAAAAGTTGTGGTGGAAGAAAGCTTGGAGACTTGAGAATAAATTCAGACTTTTCTAGCATTTTATCCAGAAGGTCTTACACACTCATTTGTTGTCTGGCTAGTAAAGGGCATGCAGCTCTACTAGTTTTGTGAATACTAAAACACTGTAGGTCCCTAATTAGCTTTGGGTGGGAAACGTAACCCAAAAAGCCAGAAGCAGCTCTTAGCATCTCCCTCTTTGCTCCATCTGGGTCACTTTCCCTTAATGAGAGAAAGTGTGGCACAAACACTCTCCGACAAAGCATTTTTCTCAAGCTGACTACCTCTGTGAGGTAAACTAGACTGACCAACAGCCACCACCCTCTTTCTCTCTTAAGTACATACCGTAAAGCTGACAATTTGTCATTCGCATATACTTTTCCAAGTAGCTGTCAATTTTTGACCCATCTGAGAACTAGAAATGAAACAGTGATAACTTCAGAGGGCAGAGACAGGCTAAGTGACTTTCTTTTCCTTCTGCACGCAAAAGGAAAGTGGTGCCTGCCCTTCTCCCTGTCTTCTTTCCAGAAGAGCTCTCTCTATTGATAACATAGCTATGCACCTCCTTCTAAACTACGTGCCCCACTTCCCTGGTCCTTACCTTTGGAGAGTCACCATGATGTCTCCATGGGCTGATATTCACTTTAAGAGTAGAGGAGACTTAGCTTTCTGAGGGTGAAACTCCAGAGCTGGCTGCAAGCTCCCAGATCTCCTAATCTGCTTCTTTATCAGTATCCAGGGGTTCTCGCTTTTTACATTTCTGGAGGATGGTTTCCTTATTGCTGTCTCATAGGACTGGGAAAAGCTCCATCCTCATCATAACCAGTGAGGTCTGTGCCTCCCAGCCTGGGTTTTCGGCATCTCTGTCTACAAGTCACAACAAGCACTTGCTGACCTTGCTGTGTTCTGCCTCCTGAAAGGTCACCTGCTCTTTGAATTTTGTCCACTCGCCTCCCACTTATTTGTGATAGCCTCTCAGAAGCTTAAAAATAACATTCATTTCCCTAGTGGTTTTTTTTTTTTTAAAGA
Organism: Galemys pyrenaicus; assembly: GCA_019455555.1. Lineage (NCBI taxonomy): Eukaryota > Metazoa > Chordata > Mammalia > Eulipotyphla > Talpidae > Galemys > Galemys pyrenaicus. Next base: position 5,764,653 of record JAGFMF010011684.1, read on the forward strand.
TTTATTTATTTATGCATACAAGCACTGGGGTACAGGCCAGAGGTGTGGGGGGTGAGAGGATTCACCACAGAGAGCGGG